>CAUYPK010109461.1:0-32309 GCA_963574355.1 Loris lydekkerianus
ACCCCCTTAATTTTACCCTAAAAACTGGGAAAACTTAGTAACTCGAGTATAAGCCAAGGTGGAAAATGCAGCAGCCACTGGTAAATTTCAAAAATAAAAATATATACCCAAAACAATTACAATAAATGAGGAATCAGTAGGTTAAATGCCTTTCAATATTTATTGCTAAAGAAAAACTGTAAACTAGCAACAACAACTTTAAAACTTTAAATAAAGTGCAGAAAACCGTAGCTTAACAGGTAATCAAGCTAAATCATAATCACCGAATCAAACAACCTGTATGACCCGAGTATAAGCCGAGTTCAGGTTTTTCGGCACAAATTTTCTGCCAAAAAAAACTTGGCTTATACTTGAGTATATACGGTATTACACCTTTAACATGGGCTTTTACTTACACTTCATGAGAATTTGTGATGCTGAGTGAAGAATAGCAATCTTTCCCTTAATAATTCCACTTACATAAAAATCAAATGAGACTCCTTGTTTCTAATGAAGCGCCAGCCTTCCTCTTCCATTTTAGATGCCCCAAACAGATAGAAACACAACATCAAAGTCATTCAACAAAAATTAGACTGTTATTTGTTTGATTAATAAATATGGTGACTAGAATGTCATGATAAATAAAACCTGTGTTATTTCTGGAGCATGGCCACATTCTGATTTGAAAGGAGAGAAAACAATGCTATATACTACTCAAGGAAAATCCTTAAAATATGACTTTATCACAACTGCAGAAGCCAAGATTTATAACTTTTATTGCACCAGTAGATAAAATGCCCACACATCCTTATTTAAAAAGTAATAAGAACGGTGTTGACCTTATTGCTTGGCTAGGGGGATGGGGGGGAGGGGAAGGAGAGCTGAATTAGATAGAATGTTCATTTGAGGGTAAATTGAAGGATTTTGCAACCTACTCAAGATTAATTAAAAACAAATGTGGAAAATTGTTTTAAAAGATTGTACACAGTGATTATCTCAAATTGCCATGGGAAATACAGAAATGCCTCATTAAAAAACACATTTTTATATATATAAATACATATTTCATCATTTATATTCTCGCTTAGAAAAACCTCTTCATTTCTAAAAAAAATAACAAACCAAAATATGTCATCACCATTTTTATGTATCCCAGAATATTATGTATATGTGTTAAGATGATTTTTGGTGAACAAATCACAAAAATCATTTCCAAGGGAAACTGCAATGTTTTTGCAAAAATGAAACAAGTCCATTGGACAATTAAGGAATTACTGAATTATCCACAGAAGTGAAATCAGCAATAAAATTGAGTCACACCTGGGTGACTTTCAAACAGGCCAAGGATCATGATGCTTAAGTATGGAATTTCTTAGCATTAAGCAGTGATTTTATCTCATCTCCATATCCTAAACTGTGTCTGTATACTACTTAAATATCTTGATTTTATTTTAGTTGAATGATTCAGTTGATCAAAAAAGATAAATTTTGCTGATGTTTTGTCAGTGAGTTGAATGATAGTTTGGTGTTATGTAACTATATCATAAAACTACATAAAGTCAGGTTTTCCTCTAAAGTCAAAAAGAAATGCCTAGTTACTGTCTGCTTTTTCCTTTCTGATCCTGAAGAGACAAGAGCATCTCATATGTAGTTGAACAAGGAGTTATGGAGTGGACATGCTGTGGAAGAGAAAAAAAAATCTATTGGTATTTTAAGATTGACTTAGTATTTTGGTTTACATTTTTAAAAATTTAAAATTACATTTTATTGTTTTAGGTGGAAAAGATAGTTGGGTTATAATACTCATCAGTATCTCTAGAGCCAAGCATGAATGATTAACAGTGCAGAGAAAATGCAAGTACTCCACAACAGAATTATTATTATTAACATATTGCTTATTTTTAATTGTGGTTTCTTTTGATGAGCCAGATTATTGTTAATATATTTGTTTCTTGAAATTCTCTAAATTGTCATAATATATGATGATTATAATATACACTATGTGCTATGATTTGAATGTTTTGTTTGTCTTCTCCAAAACTCATGTTGTGTCTTAATTTCCATTGTAACACTTAAGAGGTGAGACTTTTCACATGTGATTAGACCAAGAGAGGTTGTCTCTCATGGTTAGTTCAGTGCCTTTACAAAAGAACTTTTGGGTGTGGGTTCGCTCTTTTTGCTCTTCCACTCTTCTGCCATGTGAGGACAGCATCCATCCCCTCTGGTTAAGTTGCTGGCCTGGAGGCAGAGATAGGACTCTCACCATACATCAAACCTGCCAGCATCTTGATCTTGGACTTCCCAGACTCTAGAACTATAAGAAATAAATTTCTGTTCTTAATAAATTACCCACTCTCAGGTATTCTATTAGAGTAGCACAAAAACAGCCTAATACATGAAATTGAGAAATACTAGACATTAAAAGAGATTTCATGCTTAGGTAGAACTATGTTAGACAAGTTGATCACTAAACATGGTGTTTTGGGGAGCTAAGCCCTTCTACAAAAGTATTATCTTTTGTATCTTTATATACTAAGGGTGAGTGGAAAGCTTGAAATAAGCAACAGAGAAAGTTGGAAGCTAGCAACATCTATTGTTTCATTTAGCACCCTTGGGAACTCTGTTGTAGGGGTTATATGGATCCTAGGGTATTATTTGCTCAGTCAGTTCAGAATCCTCAGATAAGTTGTCTGCTTTGTAAAGTTTACCTGGGGCAGATCTCGTTTTCAAGTATTTATAGACACTTAGCACCTGTCAGCCCTAGTTAACTACTTGGCTAACATATTGCCTCAATGAACTCAAGATTTTCTAAAGATGAAAGTCTACATGATAGTCTACATGATAGAATACATAATATCTTTTTTTTTTTTAACCATCTTTGCATTCCCAAACTTTTATTTCCTGTTAATTCTTTCTGAGAGATGACAAATACTAAAATTTCTACTTCTTAGAAGACAAAAGCAAGCTTTGAAACACAAGAAAATTAACATTTGAGCAAACTTTAATGACATTCATATTCAAATTCTACTGTATGACAGCAAAACTTCAGCAACATTTAAGAACTATGCAGTTTCAACAAATGGTTCTATATTTTTGTAGAAATGTACACAAATATTTTTTATAAATATAACATAAAAGACAATGTGCAAATACCATATTTTACCAAAACCATTAAGTCCATATTTAAATGTTTCTTTTTAATCTCTAACCACAACTTTGAAGTCTAGAGGGGAAAAGGTCATTTTAAATCCCCCTTTCTGTTTTCTACACATTTCAATTGTGAATAAAAGTCTTCAGAACTTAATTTTTCAACTATTTAAAATGAAGACAAGACACAGAATCAGGTGTGATTCTGACCAGTTCATAATCAGATGTGATATGAAAGCCATCGAAGTTCTTAAAACTAATCAAGTTGTGCCAGAACTCAGAGGCTGGAAACTCCAGTTTTCCTCTTTCCTCATTCCTGTTGGTAATTCCGGAAGTCCACACTCTGTTTCCTTAAATCCCTTACTATTGTTTGCTCACCATACGCATATCTCATAGAGCATTGTATTCCACACATTTTGATGGATCTGTAGACAACTGCTTCTAGCAGATGGTCATTAACCTCTTCAATCCCTGAATGTATTTCCGCTGAGTTTCATCATTTAAAACATGTGCGACGTGCTTGGAAAAAAATCTTTTCCTGGCCAGTTCTGGCATGGATACCAACCATAGTGACACCAATGGGCCGGGATGCATTTCCAATGGCCATCTGAAGATAAGCATCATTTGCCTTCACATATTCTCTCTGCAACATAAATTTAACAATATCTGTTATTGATTCTTTAATATCAGCAGGAAGGTTCCTTTTCCACAGCTTTCTGAAAAGTGGTCTGAGGTAGGACTCAGTCTGCTTCTCAGTGGCGCTGTTCAGTTTGCCTTGCACACTGCATTTCACATAATCTTCTCTGGCATTCATTTAGCCCAAATGCTGAGAAGAAACTTTAGGAACTTGGTGATGATGTCCATGTCTTTAAAGTCATCGCCCTTCCCTAAGGACTCCCCCAGGGCCTCTAACTCTTCTACTGTGGTGTTTTCTTCATGAACCTTCAAATTAAAATACCACCCTATGTTGTCTATGGTGGAGGAAGTTTTAGCAGAGAAAGATGTGTTGTGACCAGTCCTCTGAGAGCCCAGCCTACCATGCTCAGAAGCACAGCTAAGGATGGACATACAGAAGGGATTGTAAATAATCAGGAACACATTACCTTCTGCAAATACTTGACAGAATTCCAATTCATCTACAGTATATGCATTCATTGGAAGAAAATAAATAAAAAAATATTTAAAGAGAATATTAAAAAGGTATGACAAACTAGCCAAGGATGGTCTGAATAAACATCCACTTGGCAGGGGTTATATTTGAGGAACATTTAAACCATAAGATGATCCAGGCCTTTAGACACATTCTAGCTCTTCTTGAATCAAGGTTTCAGGGCACACTATGTGATGACTTGATTGACAAAAGTGAAAAATAAATCCTGATAAACCCAAGTGTTAGTGAGGATGTGGATAAATGGATTTCTCATATACTGATGGTGGTAGGGTGAACAGGTAGAACCACATTAGAAAGTAGTATACAAAAGAAAATATAGTAATAGTTTTGTACATGGCTCAATTTAAAAACACTAACAGTAAAGTAAACTTAAAAATGAATTTGAACAAGAATTGTGAGGGAAGTTTATTTGTGGGAGATGAGTAGGAGAGCTAAATCTTCATATTCTACAGTAGATAAATTGATGGACTTGTCAGAAATTTTTTTAAAAATCAAAAATAAGAGCACATTATTCAGAAAGATGAAGAAAATAAGAAAGGTGAATCTGGCTTCCTCCAGAAAACAGAAATGAGGTTAAGGAAGATTTAAAGGCAGTGAACTACCGTTTTGTGTTATAAGATTTGTAAAATTGTTTGACTTTCATAGTTAAGTTCATGTGTAATTTCAATAATTTTAAGAATAATGATTTACAAAGAACCAAAGTTGTGAGTCAGTGTAATTAAATTCTAAAGCTTTCCTCTAGAACATTGGTTCCCCAGCAAAAAGGATCATGATGTTTTCTATATTTGAATTAGAAAAATGAAAGGAAAAAAAAGTAAATAAGTAGGTAAATAAATAGATAAATAAATAATACAGTGTTAAAGAGGGAAGCCAATCTAGGAAACCTTTATCAATGGAATGGCTGCATCATTCAACAGTTCATTTGGCTCAGGATTTGCTCTCAGGATCACAGTTTTACCAGAATCTCTCTGTCTGGTCCTGGGCCTCAGAAATTTGAAGAATGAATCCATGAAGCACCACTAGTAAGTGAAAGGATAGATTTTCTTGGTAGATAAGAGGAGAAGGAAGACAAAGTCTCAGCGACAGCAGGACGGGGGTGGGGATCCCAAGTGAATAGCCCATTGGGTCTCTCTGTCTAGAGGTTTATATGCAGCTTTTCTTACTCTGCAGGCAAGGGTTTGGAGGAGATGGAAGGTATGTCTAAAATATGCCATATCGCTGCAGGGCATGGGCATAGTGGCTCTTGCCTGTAATTCTACCTCTGGGAGGCCAAGGTAGGTGGATTGCCTGAGCCTACGGATTTGAGACCAGCCTGAACAAGAGTGAGACCTTGTCTCTAGAAATAGCTGGGATCGTGGTGGGTGCCTGTAGTATTAGCTACTTGGGAAGCTGAGGCAGGATCACTTGAGCTCAAGAGTTTGAGGTTGCTGTGAGCTATGATGCCGTGACACTCTACCAAGGGCCACAAAGTGAGACTCTATCTCAAAAAAATAAATACAATAAAATAAAATATGCCACAACCATTTGGCATTGGTTGACCAGTGTGGTTAGACCAGTTATGAGCCAGTTTAGGTTCAGAAAATTGGTTCTGTTCATCCCTAGGTGAAGGGGACCTGCATCAACAGTGAAGGGAATCATGGACCTTTCCCCTTTGAGGTCGAGAGAGGTGACATACCATGTGACTTTCTCAACAGTTTGAATTAATAAAGCAGATATTTTGGCACATTTTGTGGGCAGAAATACCCTTCCTCAGAGAATGTATGATGTAAAAAGTCCAAGAGAAGCCCAAAGAATCTTCCAACAGTTGTTGGCAGGTATGAACAAGCACAGCAAATATGGAGCATTTAATTTTATAAAATAGGGATTAGTGAATTACCATAAGTCTCTAACAAAAGCGCGTCTAGTATTATTGCATTCTCTGGCCAACAAATATGGAGATAGAAAAAAAAGTACATGCGGAGAAGAACACTGCTTGACCCAGTGAACACTGCATATATCCGCGACTCAAGGCTCCGTACAATTGAGAGCTCCCAAAGGAGGCCAGAACAGAGAGCTGGAGAACTTCCAGAACTTCCAGTGAGAGAAGGACAGAGGAGTCACAGGAGAGAAGAGAAGGGAAGAGAAGGAGAGAGCAGGTGGAGAGGGGAAGACTAAGATCTGCAATGGGTCTCTTGAGGTTCCTGAGAAAGTTTTGGGAAGTATCAAAATATAATTTGCAGATCATCATGGATAATATCAGACGCTGCCTGAGGGAGAAACGAGGCAGTAGAGATGGGATTTGCACAATGCTCCTTCCAGAGACTGCAACTCAAGGAATAATTGACTCATATCCATGAATGATTCTCTGCAGACACACACATTACACTGAGTGTGGAATTTTAGAGGAAACAACTCATTCTTCCTTGTCAGGCATTGGCATTAAGGAAGACAATTCTGCTTTGTTCTAAGATCAGGCTCTAATGACTTTGAGATGACAAAAGAATACCTGAGAAGCTTCCTTGAATGAATGCAATGTGGGGAAAAGGAAAAACAAATCAATCCTAACACTTGCCCCTCCCGGCAGTCCCTTCTTTTTCCTATCTCTTTTTCTCCCAGCATTAGAGCTATTTCTAGAAAAAGCAAAATTAGCTCTCTGCTCTATAACCCTCAATTTTACAAATAAATTGAAACTCTGGAAGGAGCTCAGGAAATCTCACCACAAAATATGACTCCTTGGTATAAAGAACATATATGTTTTTTACAGTAGCCTTTATTTTTCTTCTGCCTATTATGCTGTGAATTCATAGGGAATGAGTTCCAGCAGCTCAGGCTTTCCGTTGATTCTCACGGAGCTAGCTTCTCTGAGTGGAGCAGGCTGGTGCTTCAGTTGAACCCAGGTGCCTTTCTCTTTGGCTTCCTTCTTTTTCTGATCATTTCCTTTCACATGTTCCAGGAAGTTATCTTGGCCCTTAGAATGCTTACTGTGCTAAATATAAACATTAATTCTTCTTGGTAAGAATCTAGCCCTTAACTTGTTTGTTTACAGCAATGCCCAACAGTATGCTGGGATACTGTAGACTCTTCCAGTTTTGCCATGGTCACATTTGTATGGCATGCCTTTTTGAACAGTACCCGTTCCTTCAAGGCTTAGAGAACATGTATTGGGTGCCTCTCCTCTTTCCTTTTGAGCTCGTCATTTTCGCAAATTACTGGAAGATGGCGTCACCTGCTGAAAGTATAAAAAATAAAATATAAAAAATACTTTAAATTGAGACCTTTCAAGATTAAAAGGCATTTTAAAAGACATTAGAAGAGACTTTCCCTCTATCTTTATAAACCAGACTGACCCATCAAAAGAACATGGGACTTTATCTCACTATCTAGCAAGAAAGAAAATAAAAAATGCAACCAGACCTGGCCCAAATCATTTAAACATAATACCTATCTCTCAGGTTAATTTACAAGTCAATCTTTTCCTCATCCATTCATTCACTAGTAACCATTTGTTGCCCCTAAACAGAATTCCTATGTTCCTCATCTTCCTCTCACTTTAAAAAGCTGGCATAAATTACCTGGATCCCATGGGGATGTGAGGTAATCACTTAGTGATTCTCCCCATGCGTATGGTAAGTAGACCTCTTCCTTTTATTAATCTGCCTTAATTATGAGTTGATCTTTCAGTGAACTTTCAGGGGCAGGAGGAGTTTCTCCCCACCTCATGCTCCTTAGCAATGCAAGGCTGCCTCCTTCCACCTTCCCAGAACTGTCTCTCTCCATTTCCCACAGCTCACATTTTAGCTGTTCTTAATTCACATCCTGGAGCCAACACTTTGCTTAGTGTGATATCATTCCCCCATCATTTCATAGCCAAGCTCAATACCACCTTTTTTCTGGTACTTTAACTTCTTCAGGCAGAGTTCACTACTTTTTGTGCAATGTCTCTGTAGTTGAGTACAATATCATTGCATTTATATAACTACATTGTAATTATTTATTTATCCATATATTTCTCCCATTAATTTGAGTTCCTCCAAGAGAGAACATGCTATGTCTGATTTATTATTTTTTTATTTTGTCCACAGTTGGTAACACCAGTGAGATGCCTCATAAAAGCTTGCTGAAGTTGGATGAGTACAACAGCTCATGCTTGTACTTCTAGCACTTTGGGAGACCAAGGCAGAAGAATCATTGGAGCCCAACACATTGAGGTTGCAGTGAGCTATAATGAGACTTAGCCTCAAAAAACAAAACAAACAAACAAAAAAAAAAACTTGCTGAATTTGCTGAAGTTATTAAAAAAGCCTGAGATTTTCATGTGGAAGAAGAAGGATGTTAGACGGCATTCTAAATGCTTGAATGTAAATCATAGTCAATCTGAAAAAATGTCTCATTCTATTCTGCTGTTCTTAGTTCCAATTGATTAGATATTTGTCTTTGTGTCTGTCCCACTCATCCTTGTGCCTGAATGTCCTTTGTTTCTATTATAACCATATTGTGTTTGACAGGCAACAGGCAAACATTTCCAACTGTGCTTTTCAGAGAGGGGTAAGTAAGCCCAGTCCTGAAGACTAGAACAAAGCAGGGGAGAGTGAAATAAGATAGAATTAAACCAAATACAAGGAAAATTGCCATTGTGAGCATCTTATATTAATTAACCTTTTAAAATGATGGATTATTCATTCTAAGCACAAATATATCAATCAGGGGAAATTATAGAGGCAAGGGATATGACAGCAGCTGTGTGGTTTGCCTAATGATTCTGGACTCCCAACATTTCTCAGCTTGGTAGTACATAGCATGAAGACTAGGAATTATGTGAGGTTGTGAGATGAATACAAATATCTCACATACCAAGCAAAAAGAAAGACCTAAAGATGAGGCTTCAAAAAGTGGTTGGTAAAATGGCATCTTTTGGATTGTTGGAAGAGTTTTTTTTTTTTTTTTTTAACTGCATCACTCTATTTCCATATCTGAAGCATTCCAAATTTGGGGATTTATAGTGTCATTATTAAAAGAAACAAAAACCAGTTGTTCTTTGTTTTTAGACAAAGCATTGGAGGAAAATGTATGTAATATGTATATACACATGTACATTTATTGAATACACAAGCAAACATTTATGGAGAGATAAAACACTGCAACTGAACACCCAAGGTAACTGTGAATTTCCTATTGTTAAGTAGTAAGAAACCTTCCGCCTAAGATCTTGTAGACTCATTTCTGGCTGGCACAATGGTTGGTACATATGTGGATTTCTACAAATGTTAAAATTAATTTGTGGTACTTAGATAGAAGATTAAGCATTAAAAAAAGTTTTTTAAGCTTCAATTCATATTTGGTGTTTTGGGATCTCCAAACTTACTTTGCAATCACTTAAAAAAAAAAGAAAAACTGATCTAGAGGATGTTTGGTAAGAATATCTGTAATTTAAAAAAAAAGTGCAATTGTTAGTTAAGTCTCACATCGATGACAGGATGGGCAGAGGAGCTGAAATGCCCCAGCAAGGCATTTCTAGATATTCTGGGGGTACACATATTTTAGTTATACAGTTTGGTTTTGTATGCTTTAAGTCAAAGGTAAAAGTGTTCCCTTTACCAAGAAGGCATGCATTGTAAGTGTGAACTTACCCATTCCCTCCTTCCCCCTCCCACCTGCTTAATTTCAGATGAGTATTTTCTTCTATATTTGCACATAAATGTTGATTGATTAATTCTGATTTAGTGCTGAATACATGTGGTGTTTGTTTTTCTATTCTTGTGATACTTCACTCAGAAGAATGTTCTTCGGATTCATGCAAGTTATTAAAAAAGATACTAAATCATCATTTTTTTAAAGGTCTGATCAATACTATACGACATTTTATTAATACACTCATATATTGGTGGGCACTTGCATTGTTTCCACATCTTTACAATAGTGAGTTGTGCCGCTATAAACATTCAGGTGTAAGTGTCTTCATGATAGAATGACATTTTTTCCTTTGGGTAAATACTCACATGTGGGATTGCTAGATCAAATCGTAGGTCTACTTTTAGCTCTTTGAGTTATCTCATACTATTTTTCATAGAGGTTGTACTCATTTGCAATCTCACCAACAGTGTATAAGTGTTCCTTTTTTCCCCGCTATCCTTGCCAGCATCTGGTGTTTTGGGACTTTTTGATAAGAGCCATTCTTATTGAAGTTAGGAGATATCTCATTGTAATTTGGTGTTGCATTTCCCTGACAATTTGAAATATTAAACATTTTTTCATGTTCCTATTAGGTACTAGTCTATCTTCTTTTGAGAAACTTCAATTCATGTCTTTTGCCCATTTTTTATTAAAGGGGTTATTTGATTTTTTTCTTGTTGATTTGCTTGAGTTCTTTGTAGATTCTGGTAATTAGCCCTTCATCAGATGTATAGCATGTAATCATTTCTCCCATTTTGTAGGTTCTCTGTTAACTCTATTAATTGTTTCCTGGGTTGTACAGAAACTTTTTAACGTAATCAGGCCCCATTTGTTTATATTAGTTGTCACTGAGATTGCCTTTGGGGTCGTCTTCATGAATTATTTGCTCTGGCCAATGCATTTATCTATAAGAGTTTTCCCTATCTCTTCTCTTAGAATTCATCTGGTTTCATGCCTTAGGTTTAAGTCTGTTACCCATCGGGAATTATTTTTTGTGAGTGGTGAGAGCAACAGATCTTGTTTCAATCTTCTACATGTGGCTATCCAATTTTCCCTGTACCATTTATTCAATAGGATTCTTTTCCTCGGTGTATCCTTTTGTCTGCCTTGTCAAAGATCAGATGGTGATATGAGGATGGGTACCATAGATTTGTAGTATAGCTTGATGTTCCGCTCCCTTGGGACATTAAGCTTATAAAAACTTAAAAGAACAGAGAGATAAATGAAGCAAGAATTGTTTCCTTCCCTTAATGAACTACTAGTAATAGACACAGAATATGTGTACATAGTTGCATTCTGATCTAAATAATTATTTAGTCATCCATTCAATGAACAATTGTTAAGCACCTTTTAGGTGTCAGGAACTACTGTTCAAGATGAGTGAGATACCACTACTTTGGCAGACCTTAGATTCTAAAGAAAATCATAATTTCTAGAGGGGTGTATCTTTATAATGCCCAGAATATGAAAAATATATATTTTTAAAATCAACATTGTGTTCCCTTCTTCTTAATTGCCAACCCACCTATTTTTCTTGAGGTAAGAGTTCAAAAATGTCAGAAGTCATGTAAAATATCTGCTTCCCATTAAGTTATAATGTTTTAAATAATTTAAAAATATGACATCAACCTCTGCCCTCAAAGGGTGTAATCTTCTGCTAAACATATATTTATGTCAGATCCCAATCACTCTTTCAAGAGGGTGAATAATTGTGATAATTTACTAATAATTTTGTCTTGATAAAATAGTGTTTCCAGAGAAAATTTTCTTTAATCTTTTGCGTCACAGAGCATAGGACAATTATAAGTTTATACCTCTTCAAGAAAGATAAAAATTCAATGAACTATAATTATTTGTGGCTAATACTGTGTTAATTCTCACCCAAGAATCAAAAACATAAAAACCTCACAGGATAGAAAAATAGAGGACTGCCCATTGCTATGCTGCTTCTCTGGGGTATTTGACTAGATAACAGCTAAGGTATGCTATGGTAACACAAAAGCTTTGTAGCCATTAGTTAGTAGAACCAATATTGAATAAATAGCCTTTAAATGTTTGTCTTTTTTTTGACACCCATCACTAACAACCTTTTAATTTCAGGAAATCTTGGAAACTGTAATGGATCATTTTTCATAACATAACATTTTTCATAACATTTTTCATAACTCAAGAATTTGTGCAGACAGAAGTATATATAGGTTGCAGAATACATCCTTAGAGCTTTGAAAATATTTAATAAATACTCTTGATTAATGGCTGATTGGGGGTCAGCAGTGAGCTTGGGACACTATAACATTTACTTCATTTAATACTCACCACAACCTTATGAGATAGATTTTAGTATATCCATTTTGTGAATTAGGAATTCAAGATAGAGATTATGCAGGCACCAAAACATGATGCAAACCTCAATCTAACTTCCAACTCCATGCAACAATGCTATTCTCCATAAGACTTTGCACAGAAAGATAAACAATTTACTTTGGCTTACTGATGCCTTGTTTTCTGTAAGCTTCTTTACTAAGTACTTAGTACTTTGGTACTAAGAACAAGAAGCTGGTGTCAAGCTAAGAGTTAAGAACATCCATAATCTTAAGGAAAGCTTACCAGAGTTTCAGGTATTTCAACACATTGCATAATAATAATTATTTTCTTTCCTTTTTTAAACATATGCAGGCAAATATAATATTTGTTCTGTATTCTGTATCTAGGCATCAAATCATAAATAAGAGCACAAAAATATAAATTCATATGAAAGCTTAATAATTATTTTTGTGGAAATAAATTCATTTCAGGATCACAGAAAGCTAAAATGCTCTTAAGTTGAATAATTAGCATATTATAGCTTTAAAACTAATATTCTTTGGCTCTATAGTGTGCATAAAACAAATGGAAAGGACAGAAAATTTTGGCCAAAAAAATAGGTACAGTCATGCATTTCTGGGCTACATGATTTTGTGCTTAAATGTTTAGTTTTCTACTATACATTTCCTTTAAAGAAAATCTTATTTTCTAACATAAAACCCCAGCAGGCACGTACTTGGCTAGCAAGAGGAAAACTCTGTCCCAGTTTTCCATAATACATTCATGAAGGGATTCCAGACAACCAATGGTTACTGAGGAGGAAAACTAAAAAATGTTGTTCCCCGGGATTTTTTAAACAAATACAAAGCTTCAAACACTATAGCTATTAAGGTCTTTGTAGGCAACACACACAGTGGCTTATTTCTAACCCCTGAATCAAAACCAGCCTCCATTTTCTATTGTAATTTATCCTGGGGTACCCTAGACACCAGGAGCTCATTGGCATCTCAGCTGGATTCCTACAGTAGCAACATCAGGGCCAAGGCCTTCATTTCATCTCTCCTGGTTGAGAGACATTACATAATAACTACCTTCTTTTCTGCTCAGCTTAATCTACAGAAAGGTCCTCTTCTTTGGGAGAAAAAGTGTCATTTCTTCTCAGGAGGAAGGCAATACTTTTCAAGTTGCAGTTTCATTTTTGCAGGGTGTCCTGGGATAATATAATGTTCTATGTGATCACCAGGCTCAGAGGAAATTTGAAGGAACAATCTACTGTCTGCCTCTCCCGAGGCTGTGTACAAACCACTGCAGAAAAAATACAGATGGAACTGTCTTTATGGTTCTGGGGATGAAGTTTCCCAACTTCCCTTGGTCCTCTTCAGTCAAGTATTTGCCTGAAAAATTTTTTTTTGCCATCATTGAGTGCCCTATAAAAATCTGTTCTCAATAGAGAGAGAGAGAGAGAAAGACACAGATGGGAAAAACAACTGAGCAGTATCATCTGAGTAGTATCCTCTCAGGTTATTTTTAAATACTATAATAGCACAATGGACCCCAAGCAACAGGAAGAGGCAATTTCCTAAATGGCCATGGAAGTCCTGAAGAGGATGATGTATCAGCAAATGTTACTCTACAGAGTCCATTTACACAGTTTCCTGATAATGACAGGTGAGCAGTGCAAACTCCCAGCTACACACCAGGCCTCTGGGTCTTTCCTCCCACCTCAGATCCCGAGTCCAGTGAAGGTGCACAGCAGTTGCTCTACAGCAGTTGTTTTTCAACCTTTTTTTTTTTTATCTCACTGCACACTTGACCTCTAGTTAAACTTCCGTGGCACAGTTAAATTATGTTGATCCAAAAAATAAATAAATAAAAAGAGTAAAAAAAAAGAACATGCTTACTGTGCTTTGAACTTTCATAAATAATTTAATTAACGATCTTTAAAACTTTTGCAGCACACCTGAGATCCTCTCAAAAGATGATGGTTGAAAGCCACTGCTCTATACTAACAAACAGTGTCAACCCCAGTGATGTTAGCTCGAAGACATTAACTGGAAAGATCTATGAGCAAATGCCACTGAAGCAAGGGTTATTCTTTATGTTTTGAATTTTACTTGTGGGTGCCTAATACCTATTAAATAAGTAATGAGAATTAATACTTAACTGCAGCACAGTGGCAATCTGCACCTTAATTGATTGATGTTGGCAGAGCTCTATGGATGAAAGCTGCACTATATGGTACCTGAGAAGTATTCATGCGGTAAGATTTAAGATTCACCTTTTTAGAGGAGGTTTTGGTGAGGCACTTAGTCTCTAGTCTGGGCCTTAATTTCTCCATATGTTATGCAAGAATGTTGAAATGATGATCTCGAAGGTCCCTTTTAGCTCTAACATTCTGTGATTCTAATTAACTGTACAGATGGAGACTGATAAATTTTGGAGCTGCAAGAGATTATAGAGTGGGTTATATAGAGTTTTTCTGATAATCATGGAGGCATTTTAGAAAAAGAAATATTTCATTCATTGAATGCTTATGATGTGCCAGGCAGTGTAAAAATCAGCTCCATTTAATCTCGCCTATGCATCTCAGAAAAAGTTCTCAGCAGTAGGCATTGTTATAATCCTCATATAAGGAAACTGAGGTTCGGGAAAATGAAATAAATGCTTAAGAGCATAGCAGACAAAAAGGAAATGGTAGAGCAGAAACTCAAACCCAGTTCTCTCTAGCTCTGAAATCTATTCTTTTAACCATGACAAGACTTCTCTGTAAGCTCAGCGCCCCCGGAAAAGTCTGAACTTTCTCTTGCTCACTGCCTCATCACCACGGGCCTTTACTACTTCCTGTCAGCTCAGAACCAGAATTCTTCTCATTGCAGAGACCTATTTTCCTCTAAATGGGAAAGAAGAGCCTCCTTTCTTCCCGGAGTTTGTGCTCCAATACCAGTACAGGAGGGATGGTATTAGAGTGACTAGTTCTAGCACAGGAAGATTTTTCTTTGGATTTATCCAGGTTAACCATACTCCAAATTCCTATTCCTGGCAGGAGCCTAGGAGCTTTCTACAAGCCACTGAGTGTAGGGCGGCCTCCTTCCCTGTGGGCTGATGAGCAAGGACCCTGTGACAACCACTTGCCTCTCTTACTTCCCTCCTCCCTTTGTTCCTTTGCCCACTGTGCAAGCAATTAGTGCAATTGAATCCTTAATAAGCCAATTTAGTCCAGCCTACATAGCTATTTTGCTCCTAATAAATCAATTAATTCAGCTCACATTGAGGGGACTGTCATGTTTACAATATCACAGTCAGTATCTACTTATTTCTGTAAGGAATAATATAGAAAGGCTTATTTTTAGAATAAAATCTCATCTTTTCTTCTGGTGGAGGGCCCACATGCTAGGTGTGCTGCTACTGCCACTGCCAGGAGTTTGTCATCTTCGCTAGAGGGTGGAGAAGATGACTTAGCAGACATTGATAAGGCTTGTTTCATGGAAAAGGAGTGAACAGACAAAAGTCTGCAAAACTTTGTTTCTACTGGGTACCAGGGACTTGAACAAGGACAGAGCAACCCTCTTGTGGTAGCAGCTCTCAGCACTTCCCCATCCACAGTCCTGCAGGAATAGGGGAATCCCTTTTAAAGAAGTAATTTCTAAAGCTCTTTTTCAAAATGTTGCAGGAAGATGAGACCCGATGGAGAGAAAGAGCACCCAAACACCATGTTTAAAAGGCTTTATTCCTAGCTGGCGGAGCAGTGGCAGACCTAATCTGCCTACTAGAATCCTAAAATGGCCATGCTCCCTGACTGCCTCAGTCTTCTCTTTTTTATCTCTAGTCAAAAAGTTTTGGCCTATGGGTCTCATTGGTCAGTTTGAATCAAGCTGGAGAAGGGGGCTCTGGCTTTTACAGAACCATGGGCTTTTACAGAAGTGGAAGCAAGCATTAGTTTCCACGTCCTAGGAAGTTAAGATTCTACAAATTCCTACGAGCTGAGTCGCCACAGGGAGGACCTCACAGGTATATCATTGGGGTCTCCTTGAGAAGACATCTGTTCTCTTAGACCTAACTTTTTCCAGGTATCTTCTCTCAAAATCACCTTTAATTATTAGGAATTATCACTACCTACTTCAATCATGTTAGCAAGGTAAAGTTTGACCTTTTGGCAATTTATAGTTTTTTATCTTTATTTTAACCAAAATATAAAAGGAATATAAATAGTGTTTGGCTCTGTGTTCATGCAAATAGATGAAATCTCTTTGTGAATTCCATTGTTAACATAAAAATCTAATTTTGATTTCTTAGATACATCCAACGTCTAACTACAGATAACATCAAAACTATTTGTATTCCTTTTATATTTTGGTTAAAATAAAGATAAAAAACTATAAATTGCCAAAAGGCCATTTGTCATCTTTAATAGAGTAAGACAGTTTTCCTTAGCAGCTAAGTTTTATAAAGATACCTGGCCTTTTGTGTTGTAAGTCATAGCATGATTGCCACACTTAAGTCCTTGCTTTTTTTTTTTTTCAGATAAAGTATATTTTCACCTCTTTGAATCAGTGTGTATTAGTTTCCCTATGCTGTTATGCTACAGTAATAAATGATTCCAAAACATCTGCCACTTAAAATGACAAATGTTATTGCTTGTCTCTATTTCATATTCACTGTGGGTTAACCTGTCAGGAAGATCTCTGCTCCATCTCTTATTTATTCAGGGATGCAGGCTGGAATAGAAGATAGAAAGGAATGGCCCCAATGTGGGACTGCTGCACTCAGGGCAAAGAGAACAAAAAAGGTATGTTGTCACCTCCGTTCATATTCCATTGGTCAAACCAAGCCACTAGTGTGATGGCAGTCAATGGAATAGAAGTGTAGTAGGAGGAGCCCTTGGCTACACAAGGTAATGCTACAAGCATCAAAGGGAGACTTAAAATGTGCCAAAAGTCAGTGCAATCAAATGCAACCTGGAGCCATTTTGTCTAGTCTGCTTTGCTCCTTCCCACTTTCTTGGGTGGTTTGATCAACTGAGGGATTTTTACCAAGTCAGCAATATTTCATCATTTGTCATTGTGTCCTCAGCCTTTGGTAAACTCAGATTATTTGCCTGAAAAATGACAGTTCAATAAATTTCACTATGAATAACTAGGGAATATGGTACTGTGTGGAAGGTTTTCTTTTTTCTCTAAAGTACTAGAACACAGTACTACACAAAGCCCCCACGTGTACTTTTCCCATTAACAACACTTCATAGACAATGGATACTAATTCATGTTACTATAAATTATAATGGAGCATGAAACTTCTGTGGAATTACACCTGCAGATAACAGAATATCTGGAGAGTTGCTGGGAAGTAATGTGGTTATCGCAAGCAACACCAGAGGAAATAATATAATTTGTTGCCTATAAAATTCTATCTCATTTTTCTTAGAGCCTTGGCAGGTTGAAATAAATTCTTTTAAAGTCAATCTATTAGATTTCTAAAAATCTCACCATTTTCCCCTTTTCTTCCTCACCTGAAGACCTATAACAAGCTGGTGGAAAAAATCGGTAGCAACTAAGTTTGCTGAGGATTTTCTTGAAGGAAAAGCATTTTAGAATGCATTAGGATGTGACATTATGGATAAAATACATAATATTTCTGCCCTAATAATTTGTATTTGTCCCTTTGAAGTCTACTTTGAGATCTAAATTATAAATTTATAAATAGATAAATAAACGGAAAGAGGGCAGAAGGAAGGAAAGAGGAAGGGGATGGAGGAGGAAAGAGAGAAGAAAGAGAGAGACCATGTGACCAGAAATTAACAAGATGATTCCTGCTGGTAGCAGAAGTTTATCAAATCACAGGAGACTATAGAGATGCCAGGAACTGACACCAAACTCAGTTTTTCCTTTAGCAGAAAGTAACAACACTTGACATCTTTTACTTAAACAGTTTCCCACGATCATCCCTGAACTAAGAATGGTCTCTTTCCTCTTCTTTGGCTCTCCTACTAACCTGAAAACATATAACTCATATAACCCAAAATCATCCAAGTAGGTACGCAAGTTGCCGGGGGCTCTAAGGCCTGTGGTACAAATTCCCAGTTTGTGCTCTGGGACTTACTCTTTGCCTTGATGCCCAGAACAGATATCATGGTTCTCTTTGAAACTATTTGTCCAAATGGTCTTTGTCTCTCAGGAGCTAGAATATTAATATATTATCTCCTTTTGCAAATTCCAAGGCACCAATGTGCATTTTCTACTACCTAGGTATTTGCATATTATATTCACTAAAAAAGGCTCTTTTGAATTAAAACATAATAAAACAAAAATTAGAGAAATGGCTCAATATGAAAAAGCAAGCTAATAAATTCATGGTCTCACCACTGAATTATAATTTCACGATTATAAATGCAATTTGTGATTTCTTTCCATATCCAATCACTAAAATACCCACGGGGTGAAGAGAACAAAGAAAATACATTGAGTACATCATGATTACTGTCTTTTAATTTCTTACCTGAATATTCAGGTGTCTCCTTGTAATTCTCCTGTTGCTGAAACACCTCACACATTCCTCATCCCAAATGCTAATCATTTGGGTATCAGCTTCACGCCTAATTCAAAATACACCCTAAAGGTGGAGTAGATAGAAGTTGCTGGTGAATTTGGACATAGGATGTTTTAGAAAGGGGAGATGTTGAGGGTGACCCCAAGACTGCCGAAGCATCTGGGTGAACAGACATATCTTACTAAGAGGAAGACACAGTGGAGAAGTCAGATGTGTGTGGTGGGAGGACATCAAGAATTCTTTTTTGGCCCTGTTAAGTTTAAGATGTTGACAATTGAATATATAAGTCTGAAATTTAAAAAGGAGGTTAGGGTTCGTGTCTTGTTATAAGAAAGATACTAGTTAAGGAGATGAGATTGGAAGGTTTTACAAAAGGAAAGGATGTAGAATGGTAAAACAACAACAACAAAAAAAACAGCTCTGTGCTCTAAAGGTAAAATTAGTCAACAAAGAAGATGAGAAAGGAATATTTAGGAAGAGAGAGTGGCCTAAAAAGAGGAAGAGACAATGGAAACATTTATTCCAAGAAGTCAAAAGTGTCCCAGAGAAATAGGTGGAAGCTGGAAAGAAAACCTGGTGTCAAGAGAGAGTTTTGTTTTATTTTTTTCTTGGGACGGAGTCTCACTCTGTCACTCAGGCTAGAGTGCAGTGGTGTCATCGTAACTCGTGGCAACATAAAACTCCTGGGTTCAAGCAATCCTCCTGCCTCAGCATCTGAGTAGCTGGGGCCACATGCACATGCCAACACACCAGGATAATTTTTCTATTTATTTTAAAGAGATGGCTTGCTCTTGGTCAGGCTGGTCTCAAACTCCTGAGCTCAAGCAATCCTCCATCCTTGGTCTCCCCAAAGTGCTAGAATTATAGGCATAAGCCACTGTGCATGGCCCAGAGGTTGTTTTAAGATGAGAGGTATTTTAGCATGTTTGTATGTTGACAAAATCATCCAATAGAATAGAAAAAATTAAAGGTAAAGGAGAGAAAGCAGGATTAAATGTGGGAGGCAATAATTGGCATTTTTAAGAGGGGATAAGAATCTAGGGCATAGGCTTGCCACCCATGTTCAGTGGTTAGAGCACTGGCCACATATACTGGGGATGGCAGGTTTGAACCCAGCCCAGGCCTGCTAAAAACAATGACAACATCAACAACAACAAAATAAATAGCCAAGGATTGTGGCGGGTGCCTGTATTTGGGAGGCTGAGGCAAGATAATTGCTTAAGCCCAAGAGTTTGAGATTACTATGAGCTGTGATGCTACAGCACTCTACTGAGGATGACACAGTAAGACTCTGTCTCAAAAAAAAAAAGAAAAAAAAATAGAATCTAGGGCACAAGTGAAAGAATTGGTCCTAGTAGCAGCGACATTTCATCCACTGGGAGAGGAGAAAGGCAGAGTATATGGTGAGAGAAGGAGGGATGCTTCATGTAGAGGGAAGATGAAAACACCAAATGTTCTGGTTGCTTCTAATTTCTAAGTAAATTATCAAAGCACATTTTACTAGCTGAGAGTAAGGGGGGGGGGATTGGGGCAGGACCAAATGGTTTGAAACAGAAGGTAGTAGAAAGTGAATGACAAAATGGTAGAAGGCGAATTACTGGCCTTACCAGTGAGCACGGTTGTAGGTTTTGTTGTAGTTGCTTTCAGCCATAAGGATGTATATTTAACTATAGCTGGTGTTTAGTTGTGTGAAATGACTGGTAGAAAGAATGGAAAAGGAGGTGAGGGAATTTTCAACGGAATGATTATGGTGAAAAACCATGGAACTGAAGCTTGGTGAGCAAGAAGTTATGGAAGCCATGAGTGATGTGGAAAATGAACATTCCCAGAATTGAAGGCACAAGCTTTCTCTCCAGACCTTATTCTTGTGTTTCACTCTCCTCAGAGATGAATCACCTAGTCCTCTGAGCCAGAAATCTGGAAATCATCCAATACTTCTTTTGCTTTTTTATTCCCAACCAACTTCTGTCAAATTTATCTCACTTCACTCAAGTCTATTTCTTTCTCTTCTCCAGACTTGGACTAAAATTTCTCATATTTATGCTCGTTGATTACTTAGACAGATTTTACAAAAGCTCTCAAACTAGTACCTTGCCTCAAGCTTCTCGCCTCGTGGATTCATGATCCATGCTGTTACTAGAATGATTTTTAAAATCTGAAAATACTCTCTCCAATTAAAAACTTGCATTGTTTCCAAATATACTATAGAATAAAGTCCAAAATCTTTAAAGGAGAAAGAATGATGAGAGTTAACGTATTTCCAATAGTTATTGTGTGCCAAATACTGGGAGAACCACAATTAATCCTCTACCATCCTCAGGGATTAATTATTGATTAATCTGTATTCTATAGTGATACCATATTATGCATAACAAAATGAGAGGACAAAAACATTAAGCAACTTGGTAGATGAGCCAGGGTTTGGACTCAAGTCTAGGGAGAAACTAATTCAGAATGTGTTGTCACAACCCTAAGACAATATTCTCAGAAAAATGGTAGCCAGGATTGGACAAGTGTGTATCATTTAAGGCTTGTCTTCTGTTGCACCTGGCTCTTGTCTCTTAGACCAGCGGTTCTCAAGCTGTGGGTCGTGAACTGTATTAAAGGGCCATGGCATCAGGAAGGTCCAGAACCAATGCCCTAGACTAATCTTGTATTAAATCTTGTTTCATAATCCATGCCCAAACTAATGCAGACTCCTGAGCTGGAGGTGCCTTTCCCACACACCCTTCCTTCTTCCCAGCCCTGTCTGACACCCATTTCTTAATTGGATAACATTCATGAATCCCTTTAAAATTCACATCCTTTCACACTTGTCTGGGTAGCACTGATCTTTTTTCCAACCCCACTCAACCTTGTGTTATTGTGTAACTAATATTTTGTTGCATTTTTTAATCTATTCCTATATCTCTTATAGACTGAATTGCATTCCCCAGAAAGACATAGGTTGAAGTCCTCATACCTAATACCTCAGAATGTGACTATATTTAGGGATAAAGTCTTTAAAGAGATAATTAAGGTAAAACGAGGTCTTCAGAATGGGCCCCAATTAAATCTCACTGGTGTCCTTTATAAGCAGAGGACATTTGGACAACCAGAGACATTAGAAATGTGGTCACGTACAGAGCAAAAGCCATGTGAGGACACAGTGAGAGGCGGGCCATCTGCAAGCCAAGGAGGGGCAGTCTCAGAAGAAACCTCTAGAACTGTGAGAGATTCCTCTTGTTTAAACCACTGAATCTGTGGCATTTTGTTATGGCACACCTAGGAAACTAGTACAATATCTATCTTTCCTACCAGCCTTCAGGGTAAAAACTAATCTTACTTGCCACATTAGACCTTAGGACTCTTACCCAGCACCCCTCTGCCCTCCACATAATTTTTTCATCTGACAAATAGTAAAAATATTCAGTATACTTTAGCAGAAGAATGAAATGTCTTTACGCAGAGGGATAAATTATGTTCCTCCTGAATGTGAATCTGACTCCATTAAATATTCCAAGGTTAAAGGTTAGTTACATCATATAATGCATTTATTTTCACCATCCAAATTGCTTCCTTCACATGTTTTTTGACTATAATTGTCGTGGAAATAAGAAATTCAGCAGTGGACGTAGTAAATAAACAGAACTCTAGTGACTTACTTGCCAAAAATAGAAACTGATGTCCAAACTTCTTAATTTAATTTAGTTCCTCCACGTGATCACATCCAAACATGCTTCATATTACAGAACAACACTGACGAAGGCATCATTGTATTTGCAATGTATGTGTAGTCAGAAATCAAGGTCCTCCCTCCAGTTTTCTGAGTGTGGCCAGTATCAGGTTTCCTTTTCCCTTTCAATTCCCTTCTTTCCTAATGAGAGATGTGAAGTACATTCAGCTGGCAGATATTTCCAGGTTTTCTCAGTTCTAGTTAAAACACTTCAACTTGCTAGGCGGAATACGATGAATGAGGTCCCCTAAGTATTTGTTGTATACTAACATTACATGTATAGCCTGCATCACGTGTGTTAAAGGGCTTCCATGCCTTACAAACAGAACTGTAATTTCAGTTGACTTAAATTTTGTGGTAAAGAAAATGACTTCTTAGCAAATAATTATTTCAGCTGCTAGAATAGCCATAGATCCTGCCCAGGGAGAAAACAAAACAAAACAAAACAATCTTCAGTTTTGAATTTTGTAGGCTGAAATATTTTACTAAACCCTGAGGGCCTTTAACAGACTTGAATTGGATTTTGAACAACTTTTGTCACTTTGTCATTACATGGTGAGAGTCCACCATTTGCCATAATTTTACTTCTCCTTAATTGTTCCTCTAATGTCATAGGACTTCATTTCTTCGCCAGGAAATTTCGGAGAGGGTTTGATAACTATAGCATGACCTGAAGCAGCTCTATAAACATACTTTGTGTAATGAATAAAATGACTAAAGGAGACTTTGAACTTTTATCCCCCAGAGATTGAGTTAGGGCTAGGAAGAAGAGTAAACTGACCTGGGAAAACTGTTTCAACAGGACATTCGTCTGCACTGTGAAGCGTCCTATGCTCCCAGGAGCTAAGTGAGCAAAGATAACCTTGAGGGCTGTCTTGGTCATCCCCCACCCCAGTTCTTTTTATCAAATCCTTCTACATTCTCTACCTTTTATTTTTTAGTCTTCTTAAAGATGGCTATATAAATCCTTATGCTGTAATTTTTATTTCTACCTTAAAAATTTTATTAGAGTCTCATGTCCCGTATCTATCAGAGTCTAATTCTCCATTTCCTGATCCCACTGTAGATACTCCCTTTTTCCTGGGTTTGTGGACTTTACTTCTATCAACTACTCAACTTCCCTTTCATTCTGCTGCCTCTTTCTTTCCCCTATCCCCTAAGAAACTAGCAGGGATCAGATGAGAAGAGGGTCCATTAGGGCAGGAGACAGATGAGTTCAATGATGGAAAGATGCCTGATATCATGGCTTGCTCTGTGTTTCAGTTTTTAAATAATCTGAAATTTATTAATTTTATTTAGAATATCCTATACTTCTTATTTCCTTCCTTCCTTCCTTCCTTCCTTCCTTCCTTCCTTCCTTCCTTCCTTCCTCCCTCCCTCCCTCCCTCCCTCCCTTCCTTTCTTCCTTCCTTCTTTCCTGTCTTTCTTTTTGAAAACTATCAAAAACTCATCCTAGAAAAAGTGCTACATACTTCCTTATTGAATATCATTATGGTCGCCTTCAGAGTTCTCCCTGGGGGAAACTATGCACTGACATCAGCATCTAGTTCACCCTTCAAAGCAATTTTGGAACTCTTTTACTGGAATGGTCATCAGAGCTGTTGTTGTATTACCCTTGATGTCCTAAATGTACTTGTTATCCAAGAGGTAGAACTAGGGCCTGAGTGAGAACATTACTGAAAAGATTAGACTCAATGAATAAGGGATGGTTTTTGTGGTGGAAATTTTGGATCCAGGAAGGGAAGATGTAAAGATAAGCTGGACTCTCAATATATCATGATATGTCAATTTTTAAACTCACTCTTTCCTGAAAATTCCCAGCTCTTCTTGAAACAAGCCACTTTTGTAATAATAAGAAAGCTTTCTCCAATTTTGGATAGTTTCAACTCCTTGATGAAAACTGAGCCAAATATAAGCAATTCCAAAATTTTAACTCTTTGATAGGCAAAGCAGGCCCCAGGATATTCAGAAAAGAGGAAGTCTATACACAGCAAAGGAAATGCTCCTTGCTTGTCAAAATCTGAAGTGGCTGGAGTGCAAAACCACAATGATGGCTGCTACAGTGCCAAGTGGATTCAAGTCTGGTCTGTATTATAAAGGCGGAGGGAGTCTGAGCCCTCTCCTACCCCTGCCTAGACCAGGTCCTTGATTTGAGGCCAGGGTTTTACTATACATTTCAAAGCATCGTCCAAATACTTACCTGCTGTCTTGCTTGTAACAAACAGAGTCCACCCTCATGCACTATGCAGTCTAAGAAATCCACGTCACTGTGGATGTCCATGGCCCTTCCCGAAACAACAAAGCCATGCTGCACACAGTGCCCGGCCACAGGACAAAGGGTGCTGGAACTTTCCTGGGAACATGTGGGCCTGCTGTTATAGAGATGGCTCCAAGGAATAGGGGAGGTACTGGAGGTGAGGATATGAGACCGTGAGAAGAAACCTCCAAAGGGAGAGGCCAGAACTGGAGATGTGTGAAGTTTTGGCACCACTTCGTGCACAGCTGTGTTACAAATGTGGTGAACTAGCATTTCTTGGATCATGTTCAGCCTGGGTCACAAGACAGGCAAGGTGGAAATACAGACAATGTTACCTTCGGCCTGCCCTCCCACAGGATGTGTATTTCTAAGAGTTGAAAAGTGCTGAGATCTGTCTTCACAGCTGCAAGGGCTCAGAACAACATGAGTATAGCATATATTGTGTGACACATAGTTCTTAGTTGGTCATGATTTAGGGTAAGAGGATCTCTGTGCCCCATCTGTGTCTCTCTCCTTTATTTTAGACTGGTTGAAGGAGAAAGTTCTTACACCAGCACAAAGTTCCTCTTGAACTCATAAAGGTGACAGGGGGCAGTAACGGTGGTGGCTCAGTCATAGGCCATTCTTCCATTTGCTACAACAATATTAAAATAGTTGGCCTTGTATTTGGGTGAATTGCTGAGTAAAATGTTGTCAAACAATTGTTGGATTGCAAATGGGCCTATGGGTGTTCCTAGTCCACCCATAGTGCAGGAGAACCGCCTGAAATTAATGAAATATTATATACAGGCATCTTCTGAAATATTTGCCTGTCACTTAACCCCAATGTTGGCTACATTGGAGGTCTGACAGTTAAATTCACAAACATGCCACCATGCACTTAGGTTGGCTGTACTGTACAAAAGCTTGGCAAAGTTTCATAACTTTGTTATATAAGCGTCTTACAGCTGTGTTCATGTTGATGTGTGACAATGTCTTGCTGAGGGGGATTCATAATTGTTTTTCCATGACTTAAGTGGCATTGTGAAAATGTATGAGCTTGAATTAGAGCAACAAACAAATATTAAATTTCTTGTTAAACTTGGCAAGAGTGAAAGTGAAATCAGAGACATGTTAGTCCAAGTTTAGGGGCATAATGCCATGAAGAAAACGGCAGTGTACAAATGGATTAAATGTTTTCCCTAAGGGAGAGAAAGTGTCTCTGATAAGGAGAGAGTGTACAGTAGTGAGTTGAAAACATTGACAATATTTGTCCAAATATGCATCAAAATCATCAGCTGACTGCTAGCAGCATAGCAGGCCGAGTAAGCATCAGTAGAGAAACAGGAAGATCCTAACTGAAACTTTTATTTTTTTTTTTTCCCTTTCTGGTAACATTTAAAAAAATTCTTTATTAAATCATAACTGTGTACATTAATGCATTTATAGGCTACAATGTGCTGATTTGATATACAATGTGGAATGCTTACGTCTGATTAACATTTTAATGGACAGGCAGGTCGATGTCCAGGCTGTGCACCGAGTGAGGACGTGTCTAACTGAAATTTTTCACTAATGACTCATAGCTCTTTCATCAGGACAATACACCAGCTCACACAGCACTGTCTGTGAGGGAGTTTTTAGCCAGTAAGCAAATAACTATATAGGGGCACCCCACCTACCCACCTGATCTGGCCCCCCGTGACTTTTTCCTTTACTAGAAAAAAAATGAAATATTGAAAGGAAGACCTTTTAGTGACATTTAGGACAAAAAGGGTAATACCATGACAGCTCTGATGACCATTCCAGAGAAAGATTCCCAAAATTGCTTTGAAGGGTGGACTAGGTGCTGGTGTAGGTGCACAGTGTCCCCCGGGGAGTACTCTGAAGGCACCATAGTGATATTCAGTAATGATGTATGTAGCGCTTTTTCCAGGATCAATTTGCGAACTTAATTTTCAGATATACCTTTCTTCATACATCATAACTCCACAGAAATTATTTTACATGTCCTCTCAGAAACCATGATTTATAGGGATGGAGGCCACTGAATACTATAGACAAGGAGTTGACTCTTTGAGCCTGGCCATGAGGTAAGGGGAGAAATAAGGGCCATCTTCCTCCTGAGAAAAACAGCAAATCCCCTTTTGATTTCCATGTCTTGATGAACCAGATGTAATTATGAATATGAGGGTGGGAAAGACAGTGAGGAAAACTGATTTTGAAAAGAAACAGATACCTACGTCTGTCAGATGAGAGCCTAGGAAGACCAGGCGGGCAGGGAGCAGCAGCTGGAGATGCAGCTTGCCTTTCCCCTTGCAGGCTGCACACCAGCACATGCTCTAAGCGGAGATCACAAATTAAATTTATATTGGTTTGTGCCTATTTGAGCTTTAATGTTGAACCTAAGTGGCAAGACTCATTCTAGACTTGGCACCTATAGCACAGTGGTTATGGCACGAGCCACATACACATAGGCTTGCTGGTTTGAACTCGGCCCGGGCCTGCTAAAAAACAATGACAATTGCAACAAAAAATAGTCGGGTGTTGTGGCAGGCACCTGTAGTCCCAGCTATTTGGGAGGCTGAGGCAAGAGTATCATTTAAGCCCAAGATTTAGAGGTTGCTGTAAGCTATGACGCTACAGCACTCTACCAAGTGTGACTAGTGCAAGAGTGACATAGTGAGACTCTGTCTCAAAACAAAAAAAAAGGAAAGACTCATTCCAGGGATTATGTAAAAAAGGTTCAGGTCAAGTATGATGAACTTCTATCTTTATGGTACTCAAAGAGTGAATTGGTTTAGAAATTATACTCTAGCTAAAAACCCATATCCTTAAATAAAACTTTGGTCATGGTGTGCAAATCTGTTAAAAAAAAAAAAAAAAAAAAAAGAAAGAAAAAGAAAAGAAAATGAAAACAAATTATTGTGGATTTAAGCCAAATACATTTGATACAATAAAAAAGTAAGTGCATAAAACTTTTGCAACCTCAGCTGAAGCAGCAAATTTTCTAATAACCTTCCAAATCCTTGAGATTGACAGGGTATCAGTTTGATTTCATTCATGCTCCATTCTTGTAGAGAAGGGAATCTAGAAGAGGGCAAGGCAAGCTGCCGACAAAAGCAGATCCCTGGAAGATAATGCTATGATAAAGCTGGTTCATAGAACATCTATTTCACTCAGTCATAGAATCTCAAATGCCAGTCACTTTTCCTGAGTCACTCAGAAAACCCCACCCAGTAGCATCTCTTCTCTGAGAGAAGTAAATTAAAAATTCTCTCTCCCAGCTAGTAAATTGCAGTGTACTTAATTCATTTATTGTTCATTATAGAAGGCACAAAATTAGAACAAAACTTTGTAGGTGACTTTGTAGGTGACATGCCACTGTGCACGTCTGTTACCTGTCTTGTAACCCCAAGGTTACCTTAGACTGCCCTTCCCCAGGGTGTGTATTTCTAAGAGCTGAACAGTGCTGATTTCTCAAACTAAGGGCCTCGCTACAGCATCAGAACATAGAAGAGCTCATAATAAAGCTAATGAAATGAAAGTGAAGATCCAACAGAAAATTTCTAACCAATCTAAGATAAATGTAATATGTTCTCTATCCTTTTCATTTGATTTTAGCCAAAAGGCCAGGAAGTGATTCTCTCTGTGCTTTTATTCTCTTGTTTAGGCTCAAGTATCCATTTGATAGAGAAGTGTGTGTGCGTGTGTGTGTACACACACGCACACGCACGTTATGTGTATACATGCACATCTGTGCACATCTGTGTTTTAAAAATTGTAAACATTTTTGGAAAAAATAGAAATAGTTAAAGATGGGTAGAAAAACAATTCACTGAACTGAGAAACAGAGGTTTTGCTAATATAAAACATGTCAACATGTAAATTTCTGTAACTGATTATTTGAAAAATAGAGTTTGCACTTAACCTAATAAATGAGACCCCATACAAGTAGCAGAATAATCACTTTTTTATAGTTGCCCAATAGGAACACAGACTGAGTTTAATAGAAAGCACACAATTTTCACGGCCTCTTCAAAACCAAGCAAATTTACCCCTTTTCTTTCATAATAAAATTGGAAGCAAACTTCATTTGGATACTTGTTCCCCCAAACCATGCAATTTCCAAAAGCTACTGAGACCGGAGTTCTTTTTCTCCCCCTGCCTTGTCACTCCTTCTTCTTCCTTCTTCTTCCTTCTTCTTCCTTCTTCTTCCTTCTTCCTTCTTCTTCTTCCTCCTCCTCCTCCTCCTTCTTCTTCTTTCTTCTTCTTCCTCTTCCTCTACTTCTTCTCCTTCCTCCTCCCCCTGCCTTATCTCTTCTCCTCCTCCTTCTCCTTATTCTTCTTCCCCTTCCCCTTCTTCTCATTCCTCCTCCTCCTCTTCCTCTTCTTTTGTTTTTTTAGACATGTTCTTCTGTTGTCACCTGGGCTAAAGTGCAGTACCATCATCATAGTTCACAGCAACTTCAAATTCCTGGGCTCAATTATCCTCTCTTGACCTCCTGAGTAGCTGGGGCTACAGTCTGCATCACCATGCCCAGATCATTTTCCTAATCTTTGTAGAGATGGAGTCTGGCTCTTGCTCAGGCTGGTCCGGAACTCCTCACCTCAAGGGATCCTCTCACCTCAGCCTCCCAAAGTGCTAGGATTACAGGTATGAGCCACTGTGCCTGGCCCCAGTTGTCTTTTTATTGTAGAAACACTGTGATATAGTTTTCTTTACTTTCTAGATTTAAAAAAGTATTTTCCTCAAATGCTTTTACATCAAAAGGGCAGAAACTCATTTCTCTTGACCTTTATTCATCTTAATTTTTTTTTAGTACAATAGGTCTTTTAAGTCTGTAAGCATGAATAGACTTCCAGACGTATTTTTCCCTAAACTTCATCATATTCTACTACTTATTTCCACATACTTCAAAAACTCTATGTTTGATTAGAGCTTTCCTTAGATTATACACTTTAACTAGTTGTTGGGGTTTTTTTGTTTGTTTTGGCTGAACTTTTCTCCCATTATTATACATTCCATTTATTTTCATTTATTGCTATTTCATTTTTATAATTCCTTTCAAGGCTCTGTCTCTTTCTACTTTTATTTTTCTTGTTTGGTCTAAACAACCAGGATCCATCCCATAATTTTTTTCCACATCCCATAATTCCTTTCACAGGTTGTTAGCCTATTAGAGGGGGTAAGAATAGCATTGTGAGGTATAACCAAGAATGTATAAACAGTAGGGAAAAGTTTGTCAGTCTTCATTGATGAGTGGACTGATGACACTTTTGAAGGCTGAATTAAGTACTTCAATCACTAATTCCCTTTCTTGACAAGAAATAACTCAAAGCAAAGCATGACTAAATAAAGCAGCAGTGTGCCCACTCAGGATAGTACAGTGTTCAAGTCAAGGTTTTTGCTCTCATTGCCTAATCTCTTATAAGAGATTACTCTTCTTTTTTATAATTTCCTCCCTGAAGATGTAGAAACTACTAGTAACTAAACTGGAAAAAATGCTAAGAAACTGAGGAAGCACTTTTTCATAGCAAAGACTTCTAAAAGGTCTAATGATTTTTTTTTGTTGGTCTCTGACTCACACCAAGATTAAGCTTCCATAAAAATGACAAATATATTTCTTAGCCTCAATTCATTAGTCTTAGCTTGTGAAATACATAATGCAAGAAGATAAAGGTATCTTTAATTTTCCCCTGTAGTTCCTGCATAGTTCCCAAAGAAAGAAATTGTAAACAAGGAGATAAAGAGCAAGTGTCCATTGAGAATATTTATTTATTTTTATTAAATCATAAGTGTGATGCATAATGACATTGATGCATTTATGAGATTCAGTGTACTGATTTTATATACAATGTGAAATGCTTACATCAAACTGATGAACACATCCATCACCTCACTTATTTGTTGTGGTTTCTTAATAGTTTTGAAATGCATCATTGCATTATGCACATTAGGTGAGGTCCCCCCAAAACCCTCCCTCCTTCCAGCCTCCTCCTTCTCCCCTTCCTCTTCCCTCCTATTTTCTGAACTATAGTTATGTTTTACCATCTGTATGAATATGTAGGTGATTATATATCAATTTCATAGTAGTACTGAGTACATTGGATACTTTTTTCCCATTCTTGAGATACTTTACTAAGAAGAATATGTTCCAGCTCCATCCAGGTAAACATAAAAGATGTGAAATCTCCATCTTTTTATGGCTGCATAATATGTCATGGTGTACATATACTACAATTTGTTAATCTATTCATGGGTCGATGGGCACTTGGGCTGTTTTCATGTCTTGGCAATTACAAATTGGGCTGCATAAATATTCTGGTGTAAATGTCTTTGTTGTAAAATGATTTTTGATCATCTGGGTACATACCTAGTAGAGGAACTGCAGGATCGAATGGTAGGTCTACTTTTAGTTCCTTGAGTATTCTCCAAACTTCTTTCCAAACAGGTCATATTAGCTTGCATTTCCACCAACAGTGTTAGAAGTGTTCCCTACTTTCTGTATCCAACCAACATCTACAGTTTTAGGATTTTGTGATGTGGGCTAATCTTATGGGAGTTAGATAATATCTCAAAGTTTTTTTGTTTTTTTTTTCATTTTTCAAATTTTAACAAATATATTTTTTCTTTTGTTTATATTGCATAACACAATACACACACACACACACACACACACACACACACACAGACACGTACGTATATAGTAAGTATTTCTAGTGGTACTTTTCTTACCAATGTGTATGTTTGTAACCTGAAACTCTATTGCATAAAAATGTCAGGGAAATATACACTCCTTAGCTTTGCACATAAAGTTATATGGAATCTGATTACAAACTCCTGCCAAATCCAAAGTGGTTTTGATATGCATTTCTCTGATGATTAAAGACGATGAGCATTTTTTCATGAGTTTGTAGGCCATGCACCTGTCTTCTTCAGAGAAGTTTCTGTTCAAATCTCTTGCCCACATAGAAATGGGGTTATTTGTTCTTGTCTTATTGATTAGTTTGAGCTCTCTGTGGATTCTAGTTATCAGACCTTTCTCAAAAGCATAACCTGCAAAAATCTTCTCCCGTTCTGAAGATTGTCTGTTTGCTTTACTTATTGTGTTCTTGGCTGTGCACAAGCTTTTTAGTTTGATCAGATCCCAGTAATGTATTTTTGATGTTGTTTCAATTGTCCTTGTGGGGGTCCTTCTCATAAAAAATCATCCTAGACCAATTTCTTCAAGTGTTTTACCTGCACTCTCTTCTAGTATTTTTATACTTTCATGTTTTAAGTTTAAAACTTTTATCCACATTCCCCTTTTGATTAATTCACCACAGAGAATCAATTTTTGTTAATGGTGAAAGGTGTGAGTCCAGTCTCAGTCTTATACAGGTTGCCAACCAGTTCATCCACCACCATTGTTTAAACAGGGAGTCTTTCCCCCACTGAATGTTTTTGATAGGCTTATCTGTTTTCGTGCCAGTACTATGATATTTTGATAGTAGATTTATAGTATAGCCGTAGATTTGTAGCATAGCCTAAAGTCTGGTAATGTGATACCTCCTGATTTGTT
>CAUYPK010109464.1:0-15912 GCA_963574355.1 Loris lydekkerianus
CGTCAAGCAGCCGCTTATATAGAGCGTGGGGAAGGGGCCGGGAAAGGAGGTGGGGGATGAGGTGGTGTGATGGGTGGTAACAGGGTTGGGCCAATGGCATGGTACCACGTTGGCTGTATCTAGGTAGAGGCAGTTTCAGGCCAGGCCTTGCTGAGTCATTGCTATGCAGAAGTAGCTTGATGGATTTACTTCTAGTCAGGCTCGGGAAGTTGCACTAGGCCTCAGGCACATGGCAGGCCTGCTACCTTGGCTTATGGGCTCTTCTCTGTCCTATAAGCTATTCAAACTTCATTTTGCCCTGAAGTCTTGTCTTCGAGTTCAAATCTCACTTCTCCTGAAGTCTTGTCTTTACCACAGTGCATTGTTACCTTGACCTTTCCCCTACAAGGTTGCTATTTATAGTCTGTGAGCACATGCCTTGCAGCTCCTTATTTAACCTAACCTCTGTTTTAGCACAGAACGGCTTGTCTTGTATCTCCCGAATTTTGCACATAGTAAGTCTTTAATGATTATTTGCTGGATGAATGAATACACGGCCTAGGACTATATCCTTTTTGTGTGATGGGGGAATTATTTTTCCCTCTCAAACACTAAAAAACAAGAGGACTGAGACCACATTTTTGGTCTCTATTCCTAGGGTCTTAATCTAAAATTAGCATGCTGGCCAGGTGAGGTTGCTCATGCCTGTAATTCTAGCAATCTGGGAGGCCGAGGTGGGTGATTGCCTGAGCTCATGAGTTTGAGACCAGCCTGAGCAAGAGCAAGACCTCATCTCTAAAAATAGCTGGGCATTGCAGTGGGCCACGGTAATCCCAGCTACCAGGGAGGCCGAGGCAAGAGAATTGCTTAAGCCCAAGAGTTTGAGGTTTATGTGAGCTGTGATGCCACAGTACTCTACCAAGGGCAACAAAGTGAGACTCTTTCTCAAAAATAATAAATAAATAAATAAATAAATAAATAAATAAATAAATAAAATCAGCATGCTATAAATGAATACACTTTCCTGGACCTGTTCATATATTGAATCAACTAGAAAACTTGGAGAAGAGTTTTCTGCTGGAATACCAAGTGACCATCCCTTTACTACACAGCAAATAAAGTGAAACCATGTACTCCCTGAATGACACCTACTGGCCTGTTCTAAAGCCTCCTCTAGAAGCCACTCTGGCTATGAGAAGTTCTCAGATTAGCACAAATGGAACCCCAAGCTGATGGTGACTGTTCTGTTGTTGAGGAAGGAAGGATCAATCTCTCCCACAAGCCTGCTTCTCTTGCCACCAGCCCCATCCACTCTTTCAGGTGTCTTTAACGTCCTTGGAAATATCCCAGATTCCCCTCTTATCCTACATCTCATGCTTGGTCTGTTAGCACTGCCTGTCATATCTAGAAGCCAACCATTTCCTGGCTCTTCTGCTATCACTGTGGTCTACCCCCCCCCCCCACACACACACACACACCTCTCCTGGATTAACATAGTGTCCTCATGAGATGCCCTAAGCCAATGCATATACAACTGGGCTCCTTTTGCTGCAATGGGCTCCAGGTAGATAAGGATAGTGGGTTTCCTTCCTTACACCTTGCTATGAGGGGGGCTGAGGCAATGCAAGCAAAGTCTCAGACAGAATTACATACACAGTATTCTCATTTATTAGCATGCAGGTCCTCAGCAGTCATCAGACCAGCTCTGTGACATCAAGAAAGGCCTGGAACTTTGTCCTTTTGGCTATTTCAATTAGCCTCCTTCTTGAAAGATTAAATCTAAGGCAGATGAAAACACTATTTGAGGAACAATATTTGAACAGCCTTCAATTTGGAATCAGGCCACTGCATCCTTCCTCAGCAGCTGAAACCTGAGACCACATGGACTTCTAAGCCCTGCTGCCCACTGGTACTTACTAGACTTTTATGCCCCATCTGTGCAAGGGCACTTGGACAGCACTTCACATGTCTGGAGCACCATGTATTTGACTCCTGAACAATTATTTCAGCCGTCCATTTTGCTATTGAACAGACCCTCTCTGCTGGAATGGCATCGAAACAATTTAAGCCCTTGTGGAGGAGCCTCTGGAGAATGGGCTTCTGGATAAAGTCCCTACTGCTTCTGGAGCAGCAGTTCTTGAAATGTGGTCTTGGGTCTCCTGATGACCTTGGGATCTTTTCTGAGGGTGTGCGAGGTCAACGCTATTTTCATAATAATACTAAGATATTATTTGCCTTTTTTATTCTCTTTTTTCTTTTTTGAGACAGAGTCTCACTCTGTTGCCCCAGGCTAGAGTGCTGTGGTGTCATCATAGCTCACAGTAATCTCAAACTCCTAGGTTCAAGTGATCCTCCTGCCTCAGCCTCTCAAGTAGTTGGGATTACAGGCGCCCACCACAAAGCCTGGCTAGTTTTTCTGTTTTTGGTAGAGACGGGGCTCTTACTTTCACTCAGGCTTTGATTTGCAACTCCTGAGCTCAAGGAATCCACCTCCCTCAGCCTCCTAGAGCGCTGGGATTACGGGGCTGTACCCAGCACATATACAGTTTTTGGATGGATTTATGTTTTTATTTCTAGAGGGAATTGCTGGATCATCTGTTAACTCTGTGTTTAACCTTTTGCGGAAATGCCCAGCTGTTTTCCAAAGTGGCTGCACTATTTTATATTCCTCCCAGCAGTGAATGAGGGTTCCAATTATCCACATCTTCTCCAATATTTGTTATCTGACTTTCTGATTGCCATAATCTTAGAGGGGATGAAATGGTATCTCCTTATGGTTTTGATTTACATTTTCTTGATGTCCAATGATAAGCCTTTTTTGGCCACTGTATTTTAAATGACAGCCCTTCTTTCCTGTTCTCCATGGCCCTTTCCTGCTTTATTTTTCTATCTACTTATCACTACCTGACATACCATGTATATTTCCTTTCTTTATTTATTGCCTGTCTCCTCCCCCAGAGGGTAAACTCCAGAGGGCACAGATTTTTGTCTTTTCTGTCCTCTGTTCTCAATGCTTAAGGAAGCTCTTAGACTTTTCAATAGCCCCATATTAAAAAGTAAAAAGAAAAGGTGAAATTAATTTTAATGATAATTTTATTTAACCAGAATGTCCAAAACATTATAATTTGAATGAGCAATCACTAAAAAAATATTAATAAGGAGCCATGTTGTATTCTTTTGTTCAGACTAAGTCTTTTGAATTTGGTGTGTATGTCACACTAAGCACATGTCTCACTTTGAACTAATCAGACTTTCAGGTGCTTAGAAGCTACATGTGGCTTGGCTAGTGTGCTTTAGCACAGCCTAGAACACTCACTTGATGAATGTACATATTTACATGTGGCCTCAGGTGTAAGTGATAATCCTGGGCTTGGCCTTATCAATATTTTATAGTGATTAGTATAAAAGAGTGATTAGTAAAAGAGAGGTGACCTCTCTCCTAAAGACAGGTCACCGCCCTGGAGTTAGGAGGACTTTCATATGCATGTGACCTCAGATGTAAGTGATAATCCTGGGCTTGGGTTTCCAATCTCAACTTGCTCACTGTGACCTTGGGCAAGTCATTGTCTCTCTCTAAGCATCCAGTTTCCACTTCTTTAACTGTGAAATAATCTTCATGGTCCTTCTCAGCCTTTCAGTATCAGAGTGTGTCTGTAGGGGTGAAAATAACCCCCCAAATGCCTTAGATCTTCATACTTTGAAGAGCAGGTTGCTTTCATCCTCGATGAGACGAGTTCTTAATCATACAGAAAGGTGGTTCCAGAAGGCCTCCGGGAGAACCTAGTGATCTGGGGTTCCTAGGGCTGTAGAGAGGCCCTAGCATCATAATTTACACAAAAGGAACCAAATAATCTATTTGGGAATCCTTCCCAGGCTCCACCATTGAGTGAAGCATCAATGCCTCTAAAGAATCCATCCTAACTCCCTTCCAGAATTATCTTTGGAGGCTCTTCCAGGTGACCATAGGTTCCTCAAAAACAGACTCTGAGTGATTAGATATTCATTACTGTATTTGGAGAATTGTTTGGAAGTCTGTGTTGAGAAGATTCTGATGTCATTCATTTACCTGCATCTTTCTGATTAACCCAGGAGATCAGGGGATTCAGCAGGTTATTTGGCTTCTGCGTTCAAACATTTTAAGGATGTCATAAGGTGTCACTAGTATTAATCACGGACTCTTCAGAATATTTCTGCGGAGTGTTAGGTCCATTTTACAGGTGAGGAAATGGAAGTTCAAGTTTACACATGTACAGAATTTGAAAAGAATGAGGATGGGGACCCATGTTTCCCTGTGGACCTCCCACTGTTGCCCTGGCACCTTCCTTGAGAATGGGTGATTATTCTTTTTAAAGTGGCAGTGAGTTTCTTTGAGGTAGTCTCTCAGATGTTCACTCAGTTAACCCTGTAGCCTGGAGCTCAGCTGCTCCAGGAAGGGGCTGGTGGACATCTTTACCTGTTTTGAGGGAGGCTTTATCACTGTTTATATAGCATTCGCTGAACTTGACCTGTAGACGCAGGCAGATGGTGCCCCGGACAGTCCAAGTGGCCCACTGTGATAGGTGTGATAGACTTCCTGTGGAGTAGGGACCTGGGGGAAGGGGTATGGCTCCACATTTCTCCAGCGTCTTCCCACCCAGGCCTTTGCTCTCCAGCCCTCTGTTTCCTCACATGCTACATGATTGTCATTCACCTCCAAGCTTTGTTCATGCTGTCCCTTCTACTTGGCACTCCTTTTCATTCCCTTCATTCTGTCTGGAAAATTGGCCTCCATCAAGTCTTGTCTGCTTGTAATGATCTCTGTCTTCTTCAAGCCCCATGTTATTCTGTCTCATCACCCCGAGTTCCTCAGTTACCCCATGCTTATGGCACCTACACACCCTGGGGTCCACCTTACTAGCCCAATGTCCCTATGGAAGGGATACTGCTCTCTAAGGAATACTTTGAATGATATCTGGCAGGGGTGTCCAACATTTTTTCTTTTCTGTTACACATTGGAAGAAGAATTGTCTTGAGCCACATATTAAATACACAAACACTAATTAAAGCTGATTATCAAAAAAAGTCTGTGCATACTTTTTTTTGATATTGGACACCACAGATAATCAAAGCAGTCCTTATAAAATCAGCTTGTGGCCTGAGGCCTGCACATTAGACACCCATAGTAGGGTGCTTTGTGGATGCAATGATAGGAGGGCACTATTTCCATTTAGTGGACAGAGGCTGAGATGCTGGGTGTCCTGCAATGCTGGGACAGTCCTGCCTGATGGAGAACATTTCATATTCTGCAGGACTTTGTGAAGTTCAACAAGCTACTCATGTAGGTAACAGACCTATTTATGATGATCTGAGTTTGGAACCTAACTGTTTTACAAACAAACTCAGCATTTTTTGCATGATTTTTATCTATGCTGAATTTTCCAGGAATGCAAATACTGGGTAAATCATGGGAAAACTATACTTTGTTCAAAACTTTAGGATTTCCAAAAGGGTTGACCACCATTTCTCCATACTTCCTTCCAAAAAGGTTGTACTAGTTTGCAGTCCCACCAGCAGTGTAAAAGTGTTCCTTTCTCTTCACATCCATGCCAGCATCTGCAGTTTTGATATTTTGTGATGTGGGCCATTCTCACTGCGCTTAGATGATATCTCAGGGTGGTTTTGATTTGCATTTTTCAAATAATTAGGGACAATGAGCCTTTTTTTCATGTTTGCTAGCCATTTGTCTATCTTCTTTAGAGAAGGTTCTATTCATATCTCTTGCCCATTGATATATGGGATTGTTGGCTTTTTTTCATGTGGATTAATTTGAGTTCTCTATAGATCCTAGTTATCAAGCTTTTGTCTGATTCAAAATATGCAATTATCCTTTCCCGTTGTGTAGGTTGTCTATTTGCTTTGGTTGTTGTCTCCTTAGCTGTACAGAAGCTTTTCAGTTTAATTAAGTCCCATTTGTTTATTTTTGTAGTTGTTGAAATTGCCATGGAAGTCTTCTTCATAAAGTCTTTCCCTAGGCTGATATCTTCCAGTGTTTTTCCTATGCTTTCCTTGAGGATTTTTATAATTTCATGCCTTAAATTTAAGTCCTTTATCCATCTTGAATCAATTTTTGTGAGTGGAGAAAGGTGTGGGTCCAGTTTCAGTCTTTTGCATGTGGCTATTCAGTTCTCCCAGCACCATTTATTGAATAGGGATTCTTTCCCCCAAGGTATGTTCTTGTTTGGTTTATTGAAGATTAGGTGGTTGTAAGATGTTAGTTTCATTTCCTGGTTTTCTATTCAATTCCAAATGTCTATGTCTCTATTTTTGTGCCAGTACCATGCTGTCTTGACCACTGTGGCTTTGTAGTACAGCCTAAAATCTGGCATGCTGATGCCCCCAGCTTTGTTTTTATTACTAAGAACTGCCTTAGCTATACAGGGTTTTTCTTGTTCCATACAAAACGAAGAATCATTTTTTCCAAGTCTTGAAAGTACAATGTTGGTATTTTAATAGGGATAGCATTGAATCAGTAGATCGCCTGGGAAGTATAGACACTTTAACAACGTTGATTCTTCCCAGCCATGCGCATGGTATGTTCTTCCATTTGTTTAAGTCCTCTGCTATTTCCTTTCTTAGGGTTTTATAATTTTCTTTATACAGGTCCTTCACCTCTTTTGTTAGGTATATTCCTAGGTATTTCATTTTCTTTGAAGCTATGGTGAAGGGAGTTGTGTCCTTAATTAGCCTCTCATCTTGGCTATTATTGGCTTATACAAAGGCTATTGACTTGTGGACATTGATTTTATATCTTGAGACATTACTGTGTTTTTTGATGACTTCTAGGAGTCTTGTGGTTGAATCTTTGGGATTCTCTAAGTATAAGATCATGTCGTCAGCAAAGAGGGAGAGTTTGGCCTCCTCTGCTCCCATTTGGATTCCCTTTATTTCCTTGTCTTGCCTAATTTTATTTGCTAGAACTTCCAGCACTATGTTGAAGAGTAATGGTGACTGAGGACAACCTTGTCTGGTTCCAGTTCTAAGAGGAAAAGCTTTCAGTTTTACTCCATTCAGTAAAATATTAGCTGTGGGTTTGTCATCGATAGCTTCGATCAGTTTAAGGAATGTGCCACCTATGCCTATACTCGTCAGTGTTCTAATTAGAAAAGGATGCTGAATTTTATCGAATGCTTTTTCTGTATCTATTGAGAGGATCATATGGTTTTTGGTTTTGCTTCTGTTGATACAGTGAATAATGTTTATGGACTTGTGTATGTTAAACCAGCCTTGCATCCCTGGGATGAAACCTACTTGATTATGATGTATGACTTTTTGATGATAAGCTATAATCTATGAGCTAGGATTTTGTTAAGAATTTTTGCATCTATATTCATTGGTGAAATTGGTCTGAAATTCTCCTTTTTAGTTGGGTCTTTTCCTGGTTTGGTATCAGGGTGATGTTTGCTTCATAGAACGTGTTGGGGAAGATTCCTTCCTCCTCAATTTTTTGGAATAATTTCGGCAGTACAGGAATAAACTCTTCCTTGAAGGTTTGATAGAATTCTAGTGTGAAGCCATCTGGACCAGGGCATTTTTTTATAAGCTTTTTTATTGTTTCTTTAATCTCAGTGCTTGCAATTGGTCTGTTCAGGAGTTCTATTTCTTCCTGCCTAAGTCTAGGGAGAGGGTGTGATTCCAAATATTGATCCATTTCCTTCACATTGTCAAATTTCTGGGCATAGAGTTTCTGGTAGTATTCAGAGATGATTTATTTATTTTATTTATTTATTTTTATTTTTTGCAGTTTATGGCCAGGGCTGGGTTTGAACCCACCACCTCCAGCATATGGGGCTGGTGCCCTACTCCTTTGAGCCACAGGAGCCGCCCCAGAGATGATCTCTTGTATTTCTGTGGGATCAGTTGTTATTTCTCCTTTATCATTTCTGATTGAGGTTACTAGAGATTTTACTTTTCTATTTCTCATTAGTCTGGCCAATGATTTGTCTATTTTATTTATTTTTTTAAAAAAACCAACTCTTTGTTTCATTAATTTTCTGAATGATTCTTTTCTCTGATTTAATTTTGGATATTTGTTTTCTTCTGCTGGGTTTCTGCTTAGATTGTCCTTTTTTTTCTCCAGTTCTATAAGACAGCTTGTGAGTTTGTTGATGTGTTCTCTTTTTGTTTTTCAAATGTAGGCATCTAATGCAATAAATTTTCCTTCAGGACTGCTTTTGCTGTATCCCACAGGTATTGGTATTTTGTGTCTTCATTATGTTATGCTCATGGAAGTTAATGATTTTCTCTTTTATTTCTTCCTGCACCTAACTGTCATTCAGCATAAGGTTGTTTAATTTCCATGCCTTTGTGTGGGGCTGAGCATTTTTGTTGGAGTTGAGTTCCACCTTTAGTGCCTTTTGGGCTGAGAAGCTAAAATTTCAAGGTAAAATTTCAATTTTTTCAATTCTGTTGATGTTTGTTTTGTGTCCTGGGATATGATCAATTTTGGAGAATGTTCCATGGGCCAATGAGAAGAATGTATATTCTTTATCTTTGGGATGAAGTGTTCTATATACATCTATCAAGCACAGTTGTTCTAGGGTCTCATTTATGTCCCTTATATCTTTATTTAATTTCTATTTAGAGGATCTGTCCAGCTCTGTAAGAGGAGTGTTAAAGTCCCCTGTTATTATGGTGTTACAGGATATCATATTGCTCAGACTAATTAAGTGGTCTGTTTCAAGAATCTGGAGCATTTAAGTTGGGTGCATAAATATTTAGAATTGAAATGTCTTCTTGTTATAGTTTTCCCTTAACCAATATGAAGTGACCATCTTTGTCTTTTTTGACTTTAATTGCTGTAAGTTCACATGTATCTGAAAATAGGATTGCAACCCCTCTTTTCTTCTGAATTCCTTTTGCCTGAAAAACTATCTTCCAATCCTTGACTCTGTGAGTTTTAATTGGTTTTTTGAAGCTAGGTATGTTTCCTGCAGATAGCAAATGGGTGGCTTGTGTTTTATAATCCATTCAGCCAATCTATGCCTCTTCAGTGGGGAATTAAAGCTATTAACATTTATTGAGATAATTGATAGGTGTGGTAGCATTCTATTCATCATATTTTGTGAGAGTCTATTGCTTAGTTTTGTCTTTTGCATCATTGTGGAAACAAGGTTCTGTCCTTTAATTTCTGGGTCCTTACTTTGCTGGTGGTCCATTTTGATGGTCAGTGTGTAGAACAGGCTGAAGTACTTCCTGTAGAGCTGGTCTTGTTGTGGCAAATTTCCTCAATGTTTGCATATCAGTAAAAGATTTGATTTCTCTGTCAATTTTAAAGCTTAGCTTAGTGGGATATAGAATTCTGGGCTGGAAATTGTTCTGTTTAAGTAGATTAATGGTAGATGACCTTTGTCTTCTGGCTTGAAAAGTTTCATTAGAGGAGTCTGTGGTCACCCTGATGGATTTGCCCCTGTAGGTCAATTGATGCTTATTCCTGGCCTCTTGAAGAATCTTTTCCTTTGTCTTGACTCTGGACAGGTTCATCACAATGTGTCTTGGAGAAACTCTGTTAGAATTGAGGTGACCTGGGGTTTGATATCCCTTTGAAAGGAGTGTGTCAGAATCTTTGGTGATATTTTGGAAATTTTCATTTATAATATTCTCTGGTATGGCTTCCCTTCCTCTGGGGCATTCTTCTTCCCCTTCTGGGATACCCATAACTCGTATGTTTGAATGCTTCATAAAGTCCCATAATTCTGTCAGTGAATGTTGTGCTTTCTCTCTCTTCTTTTCTGCCTATTTAACTACTGAGTTATCTCAAGAGCTTTGTCTTCTACTTCCGAGATTCTTTCTTCTGCATGGTCTAAACTATTGCTGATACTTTCTATTGCATCTTAAAGTTCCCTAATTGACTGCTTCAATTCCTTCAGCTCTGCTCTCTCCTTTCTATATTCTTCATACCGTTCTTCCTTTATTTGATTCTGCTTTTGGATTTCCTTTTGCTTTTTTGTACTTTATTAGCAATTTCCTTCATTGTTTTCATCATATGTATTTTAAATTCCCCTTTTGTCATTTCTAAAATTTCTTTATAAGTGGAATCCTCTGCCATATCTACCTCATGGTCCCTTGGGGGGGGGGGGTTGCTCTGGACTGTTTTTTCATGTTGCCAGGAATTTTCTGCTGATTCTTCCTCATGAGCATTTTCTTTTATCTGTTTCCTTGCTCTAATTTTCCTTTCACTTTCTCTTGCTCTTTAAGTTACCATGCCTCTGGCCTAAGGTTTTAATCAGTCCTTTTGGTACAGACCTAAAGGATGAGAAGATTGAAGAGCAAGAAAGGAAAAAAGGATTTTAAAAAAAGAAAAAAGAGAAAGGAGAGGAGGTGAGTAAAAGGCAATATTGACAAAAAGAAGAGTGTACAGAAAGAGGGAGACAGGAGTAATAAAGGTGTATAGTAGGGTACTTTGACCCAACCTTAACCCCCCCCAACCTCTGGGGGTGCTGGGTTGGATGGTTCCCTTGAGGTCAGCAGCTCTTTTTCAGCCTGAGCAGACATGATATCCCCCCTCCACCAAATAGAGAGGAAAAACAAAAATACTATAAATCAAACCAAAACAAACAGAAAACATTATGGGATAAAATTGGGGGGAAAACTAAATAATAGGGGCAGAAACACTAGCAAAAATGAAGTTATTATTATTAAAGAAGGCAACAATGGAGAATTAAATTTAAACTAGAAAAATGAAGAAAGAAAAGAAAAAAAAAAAAGAAAAATCTAGGGGCAGTGCCTCTGGCTCAGTGAGTAGAGTGCCAGCCCCAAATGCCAGAGGTGTGGCAGATTCAAATCTGGCCCCTGGCCAAAAACTGCAAAAAAAAAAAAAGAGAGAGAGAGAAAGAAGAAAAATCTAGAGGAAAAGAGGAAAATGTTGAAATAAAAAAACAAAAACAAAGGAGTATATATATCTTGCTGAATATTGTCTGGGCAACAGGTGATCTTCTGGGGTATGAGATGTCAATTACAAGGCTGATACAGACTTGAGGCCTCTGCTGATTTCTCAAACCCTGCAGGGTTGAGAGCATAACTCTCTCCTCAGTCCACTTAAAAGACACTTTAAACCACGCCTCCTCAAACTTTTTCAACAGGAGGCCAATTCACTGTCCCTCAGACCGTTGGAGGGCTGGACTGTAGTTTTAAAAAAAAAACAACCTGTGAACAAATTCCTATGCACACTGCACATATCCTATTTTGAAGTAAAAAACAAAACCAGAACAAATACGATTCACACCCCTTCATGTGGCCCGCAAGGCCGCAGTTTGAGGATGCCTGCTTTAAACCATTAACCTTGGCTAAGCTTTCCCAGGAAACCACTTGTTGCTGGGATCTCTCCTGAAGTGGCTGCCCACTTATCCAGTGCGCCAAAACCAGTCTCACTCTATGCCCCTGAGGGCCAAAGGTGCAAGGCAGCCCTCCTGCTGCCAACCACTGAAATCTGTACTCTTCACCAGCATCCCAGTCCCAGCCTTTGGCGCTGCTCGGTCACTAGCTTATTTGCCCAAAGTCTCCCAGCCCAAGCCTCACTCTGTGATCCTGAGGGCGGAGCCTGCAGGGCCAGTTCTTCCACAATGGCTGCACGCTGCCCACAACTGAACAATATTAGCTAAGTTCTGGGTCAGCGGTTCAGTCTGGGCCCTAGACAATGCTTAAAGTCATCCACACACTCACCCAACTTCTCCCAAGGTAGTTCAACTGAGTGTGCAAGTCCAAAAAAACAAAACAGTCCGCAGGGAAGGCCTTTCCTGTTTGTAATTTCACTGCTTTTGGAATTATAGCTGTGGCAGCTATGGCCTCAGAACAAATGAAGGCAACCATGTGCTAGTTCTCCACTACTTTTTTCCTCCTCCTGGGGTCCAGAAGTCTCTCACTGTCTCCCTGTGTCCCCAAAGGCATGTTTCTGAGCAGAGCCCACAATCCAGAGATGCCTGGAGTCTTCTCTCCCTAATCTCAACGTGCCCGGTTGCAAAGAAGCTGTTACTTGGCTACCATCTTGCTCCCTTCCTGTGTTTAGTTTTTATTTTTAAATGCCAGAGCCATTTAAATGCCAGGTGTGAGGTGGCTCACACCTGTAATCCAAGTGACTTAAGAGATGAAGGGGAGAAGATCACTTGAAGCTAGGAGTTTAAGAACAGCTTGGGCAACATAGCGAGAACCTATCTCTACAAAAAAATTTTCTTTTTAATTATAGCAGGTCACAGTGGCTCATGCCTGTAATCCCAGCCCTTTGGGAGGTCAAGAGTTTAAGATGAGCCTGAGCAAGAGTGAGACTCTATCTCTACAAAAATACAAAAAAATAGCTGGATTATCCTAGGCAAGAGAATCTCTTGAGCCTAGGAGTTGTGGAAGTTGCTTTGAGCTATGATAACACCACTGTACTCAAGCTTAGGCAACATAGCAAGATACTATCCCCCAAAAAATTAGCTGAGCATTGCTGGTACACACCTGTAGTCCCAGCTGCTTGGGAGGCTGAGGCAGGAGGATCACTTGAGCCCAGCAGTTTGAGGTTACAGTGAGTTATGATTGCACCATTCCCTTTCAGCCTGTGCAATACATTGAGACCCTGTCTCAAAAAATACATATATCAAAAATAAAAAATGTGGCCTGAATATTATCTTACATCTCTTAAATTAAAATTTATTTGTTGTATTTACAAGCATGGGGCTGCTTCATTTTGTATTTTACAGTACTAAGCCTGAGCATTTATATAGTGAAACATGTATGATTCTATTGTAGTTCTCTCTCCTATTACAGTTGCAGCTTTATAGTTTGTTTTTTTCATTATGTGTACAAGTGACTTATACTATTCATGAGTTTCATTTTAGGATGGTAAAGAGGACATTCAAAATATGTAATATAAAAAGGGGGCATCTGACAGCATTCTAAAGTTCAAAAGGCAGGAACTTCACCTGCCCAGTGTCACTGCTTTCTCCTCTGTGACTTGCATAGGGCTTGGACTGTGGTAAATGCACAGAGGATCTTTCTGAATGAAGGATGAATTGAGAGTGGTATCCTGGCTTTAGTTCTGGTCAATCAACTGGATAGGTGATAAGGCCCTTTGCTGAGAGGGGAACACAGGAGAGAAGGTGCCTGGTTTTCTGCACCCCAGAAAGGTGGCTTTGTCTCATATGTACTCCTTGAGGTACAAGAACCTAAGATGGGAAAATTCTATTCTCGGCTGTAAGCGAGACTCGGGGGTTAATTCCTCCCTGCTTGCAAAAGGCCTTGAGAAATGTTTCCCTGAGGTCCCCGCCAAGTCACCAAATCATAGCTAGAGATTTAGCACCTGTCTGGAGCTAAACTGTTACTCTTCATTCCCTAACTTCAAATTACTCAATAGTTTCATTTAACCTGTTACGGAGGTGGATGAACAGAAACAGACAGCCTGGTGTCCTTGTAGTTTATCTTTAAGTTATATGCTCTAGACTTAGAAATGACGTGTATGTGCTTTGCAACATTCATGCTGAGGAGAACTTTTTTACGGCAGTCTCAATTAATGCTTTTGTTCTTTATTCTTACTTATTCTTATCTGATGAATTTGGATATATAATACAGTGAATAAAGATGTACAATTGCTGTAGGCCTGAGTGAGCCTCAGTCTTCCCATAATAAATTATTCCGTTTGCAGTGATACCTCTGTGTCGTTGATTGGGCTGGTGGACAGCAACAGAGAAGGCAGTTGTGGAGGAAAGTGATGAGTTAGTTTTCAGTATGCACGTTTGGAGAGGCTTGGACCCTCCCAGTGGAACAGCCCAAGGAATATGGCTCTGCAGGCCTTCATTCCTCTCTAAATGCCAGGGAGAGGAGGCAGTGCAAAGTCACAGTAGCAATTCACCTCTTGGATCAATAAACATTGCCAAGTCTCTGTGTGAACAGACCACTGGGGGTTGCCCACAAGGGGCTCACAGTTTGTGTCTCCCCCTGTGGTGACTTGTGTGCCTCCTCAGACCTTCAGCAGGTAGGGGCTCCCAGGTCTCTAGCCTTCATGGTTTCCAACACCAGCCTGACACAGTACGTGCTCAGCAGCGGTTGCTGGAGGGACCCACATGGCTGGAAATGCAGGGATTCCGGGCAACTTTTTTCTGACCTGAAGTCAGTACAGTGGGGAAGTTGGGGGCAAGTTTGCCCAGGGCCCAGCTTCTTGCCACTAGGCTCTGTTGTGCAAGCTCCATGGGTGGCCTCCTGTTTACTAACAAAAGGTGTGACAAAGGGAAAAATCTAGGAATTGAAAATTCATCTCAGGCATCTTTTCATTGCTACAAGGAAGGGTCAAATTTCAGGTTTCAATTTCATCTCGGCTGTGTACGTGTGCACATTCTTTGTAATTACATGTACTGCTGGAAGGTCAGGTACATGGATTTTCTTAGAACACTTAGTTTTGTTTTGTTTTTTAATTAAATAATAGCTGTGTACATTAATGCAATCATGGGGTACAATGTGCTGGTTTTATATACCATTTGAAATATTTTCATCAAATTGGTTAACATAGCCTTCACAGCATTTTCTTAGTTATTGTGTTAAGACATTTATATTCTACACTTAGTAAATTTCACATGTACTCTTGTAAGATGCACCGTAAGTGTGGTCCCATCAATTACCCTCCCTCCAGCTATCCTCTCCCTTCCCGTTCCCTCCCTCTCCCCTTCTTCTTGGGCTATAATTGGGTTATAGCTTTCATATGAAAGCTATGAATTGGTTTCATAGTAGGGCTGAGTATATTGGATACTTTTTCTACCATTCTTGAGATACTTTGCTAAGAAGAATATGTTCCAGTTCCATCCATGTACACATGAGGTAAAGTCTCCATCTTTCTTTAAGGCTGCATAATATTCCATGGTGTACATATACCACAATTTATTAATCCATTCATGGGTTGATGGGCACTTGGGCTTCATGATTTAGCAATTATGGGCTGCAATAAACATTCTGGTACAAATATTTTTGTTATAATGTGATTTTTGGTCTTCTGGGTACATACCTAGTACAGGAATTGTAGGATCGAATGGCAGGTCTATTTTTAGATCTCTAAGTGTTCTCCAAACACCTTTCCAAAAGGAACATATTAGTTTGCATTCCCACCAGCAGTGTAGAAGTGTTCCCTTTCCTCCACATCCACGCCAACATCTTGGGTCTTGGGATTTTGTGATGTGGGCTAATCTTACTGGAGTTAGATGATATCTCAAAGTAGTTTTGATTTGCATTTCTCTGATGATTAAGGATGATGAGCATTTTTTCATATGTCTGTAGGCCGTGCACCTGTCTTCTTCAGAGAAGTTTTTCTTCAAGTCCTTTGCCCAGCCTGCGATGGAATCACTTGTTCTTTTTTTGCTTATACATTTGAGTTCTCTGTGGATTCTGGTTATTAAACCTTTGTCGGAGACATAACCTGCAAATATCTTTTCCCATTCTGAGGGCTGCCTGCTTGCTTTACTTACTGTGTTCTTGGCTGTGCAGAAGCTTTTTAGTTTGATCAGGTCCCAATAGTGTATTTTTGATGCTGCTTCAATTGCCCTGGAGGTCCTCCTCATAAAATATTCACCCAGATCAATTTCTTTAAGAGTTTTCCCTGCACTTTCTTCTAGTATTTTTATAGTTTCATGTCTTATGTTTAAATCTTTAATCCAGTGAGAGTCTGTCTTAGTTAGTGGTGAAAGGTGTGGGTCCAGTTTCAGTCTTCTACAGGTTGCCAGCCAGTTCACCCAACACCATTTGTTAAATAGGGAATCTTTTCCTCACTGAATGTTTTTAATTGGCTTGTCAAAGATCAAATAATGGTAATTAGCTGGGTTCATCTCTTGGTTCTCTATTCTGTTCTAGACATCTACCTCTCTGTTTTTGTGCCAGTACCATGTTGTTTTAATCACCTGCGATTTATAGTATAGTCTGGTAGCGTGATTCCTCCTGCTT
>CAUYPK010109469.1:0-14176 GCA_963574355.1 Loris lydekkerianus
CTGCATCATCGGCCTGCTGCTGCAGAACTTGGATCTTGCGCTTCACCGCCTCGATGGTGGTGATCCCAGCCATGGTGCCTACACTGACCCCGCTCGCGCCTCAGCTCCTGCCTCCTCAATTCGGCGTTCTAGCCGCTTCTCCTATTTTGTTCTTTTTAATCAGACCCAGGTGAGGTTTGAAGTCACTGCCCTGGTGGTTTGCAGGGCAGCACTCTAGCTACTGAACTATAGTACCCGGCTAAAAATCTCCTTTTAATTATAATATAACTGAATTATTTTACAATGAAAAGTACAGAGAGATTTGTAAATTTAAAACAAATTGGCCAGGCGTGGTGGTCCACACCTGTAATCTTAGCACTCTAGAAGGCTGAGGTGGGAGGATCCCTGGAGTTCATGAGTTCAAGACCAGCCTGACAAAAAGCGAGATCTCATGTCTACTAAAAATAGAAAAATTTAACCACCCATTGTAATTGTGGCGGGCACCTGTAGTCTCAGCTACTCAGGAGGCTGAGGCAGGAGGATTGCTTGAGCCTAGGAGTTTGAGGTTTCAGTGAGCTATGATGACACCATGGCACTCTACTCAGGGCAACAGAGTGAGACTCTGTCTAAAAAACAGAAACAGATCCTTCCCAGTTTTGAAGGGGAAAGGGCAGTAACAGGTACAAGGATGAAGGTTTATAAGGAGAGGAAGGATGGGGACAGAGATGCGAGAGGGAGGAGCAGGGCCATGGGGGTGGGATTCTCAAAGGCAAACTGAACCAATCAGGGAAGTGAGGGGGGGGTGTGTGCCCTTCAAGGGAGGAGGAGAGAAGTAGGGAGATACAAACTCTCAAAATACCATCATCTCACATCCCCGAAAGTCCTTCTTTGCTCTCACCCCTTCCTCTACCCAAAAACCCTTCCCCTCCCATCCACTTGCCTCAGTGGGACTCATTTCTAACAGCTTTCCTAATAACCCCCTCTCCTTAAGAAGAAATGACCTAACTTCTCTTTATGCTCCACTAAGTAATAAAAATAGACAACAGAAACAATTATCCTCTCTCTCTCTCTCTTTTTTTTGCAGTTTTTTTGGCCAGGGCTGGGTTTGAACCCGCCACCTCCGGTATATGGAGTCAGCACCCTATTCCTTGAGCCACAGACGCCACCCACAATTATCTTCTCTTTATTGAGTTTTGTTTTTGTGTCCATTTTCACTCAGCTTAGCATCAAAATGGCCCTGCAAGATGGATGTTATCATCTCCATTTTGTAGATGAGCCACGTAGAGCTCAGGGAAGTAGAGTGACTTGCCCAAGGACACACAGCTGAGTAAGTGGGGATCTGTGATCCAAATCTGGAACACCTGCCTCGGAAGCTTGGGCTGTGCCCTTATTTCCCTAACCACACCCCTACCGAGTCACTGGGGGGCTGGCGCGTCCTCTCAGTCACTTTTGCATCCTCAGCACCCAGTTGGTGCTTAGTAAATATTGATGGAAATGACTCACAGGTGAATAAATGGATGAAAACTGAGTTATAATGAACAGGAGTCTACAAATATGCTCGAATGCACTCACACTGTAAGGAACGATGCTAACAGTTCTTGAAAACTGTTTATTCATTTGACAAATACAAAAAGTGTGTACTGGAAAAAATAAAAATAAAAAGAATAAAAAAACAGAAACGAAACAAAACAAAAAACAAATCCACACAACTGTTGCAAAATCTAGTGGAAATGTAAAGCTAGTAATACAACCAAAATAGGAAAGTAAATGAGAACAGAAAAATGTATGTCTTAAATTTTGCTATGAATTGTAATTGCAATTTCCTACAGAAGAAAAATTGTGTTTATTAAACACATTCTAAAGATAATAAAGTAGACATAAAAAAAGATATTTTCAACCAATACATAGTGAATTTTATTTTTTCCCCAATAGTTGAAAAACAAGTGATGAAATCAAACTCCTAAATTTAGAATTAATGTTCAAGAAAAAAAATTAGTGATTTTTAACAATATTAAACTTATAAATGTAGTTAGCTATATAAACTGACCTAGATTCTTGCATTAAAAAAGAAAACATTTTTAAGTAGAAAAATGATAAAGTATTATTTTAGGAAGATTTTATTGCTTTTATCCATTTTACGAACAAATACATTTTACTTAATTACTCTAACAAACTGCCATTTTTCAGAATCTCAGTCATCCCTCGTGTGCAGTATGAATCTGGTCTGTATTCCAAGTCCACAACTGGTTTTGACCCTGTATATCTAAATGCTTTTCTAATACTGGAACTGTACGTGTACATTGAGATAATAAATTACTGGGTCTGATTTTGCCAGATGAATAAACTCTTTGAAGAATAACTGGAGATCTTGTTTCCCCAATGACTTCAAAAACTCAACACACCTTCAAAAACACTTACCTTGAATTCAGTGAGTTGGTGATTTGCTCCATGGGACCTGCTGGGTTTCATCACCTGGAAGTGTCTTCTTGAATAATGGCTGAAATGTAGGTTTGCACTTGGAAGGTATTTACGATTATCTCAGTTCACTAAACTGCAAACCTGATTATTCTCCCAATTAAAACAGCAGTGGGTGCCTATTTCTCAGCAAGACACATGGAGGGTCTTGAATGACCAAGATTTTATTTCTTTCTCAGAATATTTTATACGATTCAGTAATCAGTAAAATTGGTTCCTCTACAATAGACCTTCTCTGTCATTAGTGAGAATTAGCAAAGTTCTATTGCTTTAAAAAAAAAAAAAAAAAAAAAAGTAAAGTGGTCTATTACTGTGAATGAACCTGCTTTATTTTCCATGAGGACTTCTTTTAATTTTAAGGAGGGCTTTCATGCTTTTGTGTTGTGAATTAAATCACCATTTCATGAGGTTTATCCTTGTCAAGGAAGGAAGAAAATCAATCTTTCATTAAATCTGCAAGACCAAGAATCCTGCTTACAAAAAGGACTGTAGACCTGGCAGACTCTGCAGTGGATTCTAGGTAGGGTGTCCGGGGAAGCCTTACATCCTCATACAATGCCTGCATTCTGCAAAACGTACATTAACATTTCATTAAAAAAAAAAAAAACAGAATACATTTTTTTTTTTAAGTTTTAAACTAGAACCCTGATGTCAACATTTCTTAAGTAACTTGTGAGCTTGTGGCTTTGATTATATCGGGGGTTAAATCTTGCCTGCTCTGAAATGTATCACATGCAACCTGGCCAAGAGCAATAACATTCTACTGCAGGGTTGTTTTCCAAAACTGCCTCAGCATCACTGTTAGCTATTTTTCTCGGTGGGTTTGAACTTCATGCTCTTTATCGTGGTGTGTGTGTAAGGGAGAATGATATTAGGGTTAGGGGTGGAAGTGGAGAGGAAGGTACGAAACCACACTGAAATTGAACAATGCTGAGAAAGTAATAAGAGGCCAGCCAGTGGCACTCTAATTGGATTCAGTTAGAATCCTGTCTTTGTCACTCACCCATTACTCTCCCTTAGAAAATTTGACTAGATGAGCCTTGGCTCCTTATCTGTAAAATGGGCATGATACCAAATGCATGGGGTAGTTTGGAGGATTCTGGATAATTCATGTATTTATAACATAGTAGGTGTATTGGTTAGCTTTTAGTTCACCACAAACCAACTCCAATGCCATTGGCATGAATAAAAATTGTTCTGTTTATTCATAATTCTGAAATTTGGAAATTCAGACTGGGCTCAGCTTGGCAGTTCTGGCTGCATTCCCCCATGCACCTGCCAACAGCTCTGCTCCTGCAGTGGCTGGGTTGCCCTGGCTCCCCTCCTTATGTTTCCTCATCCCTCAGTGGTTAGTGCAGACTTGTTCCTTTGGAGGAGGCAAGGCTGCAAGACAGCAGAAGGCAAAAAGGCCTCCTGAGGACTGAGCTCTTTACTGGCACAACCTTACTTCCGCCATGTTGTTTTGGCCAAAGCAAGTCATGAGCAAAACCCAGATTCAAGTGAAAGGGAAATGGATTCTACCTCTTGACAAAAGAATATTCAAAGTGACATTGGAATAAACATAGAGGGAGGGCATCAGTGAAATCCATAATACTGCAACAGATATGTGACGGATTGTGGCTACACCTACAGAAAGACCCTAAGGAGGGCACAGACCAAATCTGGCCTTGGCTTGTTTTTGTAAGCACAATTTTGCTGGACCACGGCCACATCCATTTGCTTACCTCTTGTTTGTGTTTGCTTTCACACTACAGTGTGGTTGAGTAGTTACAACACAGATGATGTAGACAGCACAGCCTGAAATACTAATCTGGTTCTTCAGAGAATTGTCTGCTCTAGAGCTTTGCTGCTCTGAGCATTGTCTGTGCATCGGCAGCTTTGGCCTAATAACTTATTAAAAATGCAGCAACCTAGGTCTGCCACATCAGAATATGCATTTTAACAAGAACCCCCACCCCACCAACAGTGCACATTGGGGTTTGAGAGACACCCTGAACCAGAGAGCTGTTAGATTGCTTGGGCATAATCTGAGAAGTGTAAGAGGCCCAAAGAAAATTCTTACAGAGATAAGCTCCAGCTGGAAGTCCCAGCTAAAGCTTGTTTGTTGCTAATTTGGAACCAGCATGGCAGCTGAACCAGTGTGGCTTCTATGCTGGTTTAGAGGCTCTGTCCATGCTCGGCAGAGATCGTGCCCTTGATTCAGGAAGGCAGAGGGGGATGAAGGCCCTATGAATACAGACTGTTGGGAAGGAGACTATGGGGTGCCCAATCCAATCAGTTGGTCAGGACTGAGCTCTGATTTCTAAAGGACTAAATCAGGAGGGACCAGAGAAGAGCCAGGGGCACCATCTGAATCCAGTTTTGTAGGCTCAGTAAGGACAAAAACGGACAAGTGATGCCAACTCAGGCACCATCTGGCCCTGCAGATGCTGGCCACAGCGGGCAGCTGAGGAGACTTATGAGAGAACTGAGACCAGGCCATGGGGCCTGCCCTGGGAAATGTGGCTGAGTCCCTATTCTTATCATTTTCTCAGTCTGTTAGTTTTTTCCTCAAATATATATGGATGAGAATAAGCGCACACAGGAAGTGTCTGTGGGGCTCCAAATGGGCACTCTGTTAAACTGGGATAAAATAAAATCTCCTTCATAGATTTTGTGTGAGCATGGAGCTTATTGATAAGAAAAGTTGAAATGCAACCCAAAATAAAGTGCTAAAGAAATGTTACCTGTTGCTGTGTATGTTGTAAACGTCATCACCTTTGCCATCATCATCAGAACGAGAACTTGAAGTCATCAGGGTCCCAGGAAGCTCTTGGGATCAGCCACAGGCTTTGACTCCTTCTCGCCTTTCTTGCATATCTCCCCCGTCTCTTCTCTCTGCACCACTTTCAGGATCAGCTTACCTCCTCTAATTCTTGTATTTTCTGATGTCTTACAATTTTGGTTTGCAGATATCCTTGACTTTCCACGTGCAGAGACATCCCTCTCTTTCAGCTATGTTACTAGCTGCCAAATTCCCTTTGTGTTCCCTGCTAGAGAGAATCTGATTGGCCATGCCAAGTGGTTGGTTAGCCGGTCAGTCTGGGATCAACTCCCCCTGGATGGATATCCACCCTCAGCTCAATCAGCTGTGGCTAAGTGAGGGTGGGTGATTTCCCTTGAAAGGGGATGAGCGTGGAACAGGCATTGAAACTTGTTCTTCTCAGAACACTTCTCAACCATCTTAGTCTCTGGATGGAGAAGGAGATACTGAGGATGCAAATGGCAAAGGCTGTTGCCTTATTGTCAGAATGGAGGTAGGGAAGGCAGAGTGCTCCTGAGCTGGCCAGGGTCCAGCTTGGAAGAAGTGAGGAGAGAAATTAGGAGGACAAAGAAGGAGGCTAAATTGCCAGTAAATGCACCTCTGAAAATGAGACCTTCAACCCAGAAGCAGCTATGGAACTCCTATAAAAAGAAGTTTCATAGACTCCTTGAGCCACAGGCACCACGCTTGTTGAAATTCTTTATATTCAGTTATTCAACACTAATGATCATTTATTATGTAGCATATTAGAAATATCAGGAAATACTATTATTATAGGGAAAAATGACATAGCAACAGATATCTTGGGATGCCTTTGCCATGAGTGGGAGGGAAGACTTTGTATGTTTGTGTAGAAAGAAGTTGCCAACATGTACAGAATATTTTGCAAATATTTTGTAAAATTTTGTAATAGATGTTTTGTGAACAAAAGTATGCTTAGCTACAATTTCATCATTTCCCTATGTATGGTGACTTTGAGGACAGCTTGTATTTTATAAGTGAACATTTACTGGATGTCACTATGTGCCAGTTACTAAGATAAGTCCTTAATACGCATTTCTTACTTAGACCTCGCAAATCTGTAAGTCAGGAAGACAGACCCTCCAAATGCCTCACAGCCCATATGGCACAGACCCCAAGCCATCTAAACAGATATCAAACCAGAAAGCACTGTCAAGATCACCTGGGGACACATGGGCTCAACATCAACTCTAGACGTAGCTTCTATTATCATCATCACTAGTAAATGAGGAAACTAAGAGGGAGAAGGAAAGACACGGGCTAGCAAGCCAGGGTGCTGGGCATTGAGGTCAGGCTTCCTGGCTGCAGAGTCCCCAGCCATATATACATACTTCACGTCTCTGAAGAGTCACACTTGTTTCCAAAGTCACCCACTAGCTGACTTTGGAAGTAATGGTGCACCCACCAGCATACTAGTAGCTGGACTGTGTAGAGGCTTACAGTTGGAGCCTTTATTCAATGCCAGGACCATTGTCTCCAGGTCCAAGGCTACCATAAATGTTAACCAATTTCTAATTTGAAATCCACTCCAACATTGTACCTTTCTTTGCAACCTTTCCTAAGTGCCTCCACAATGTACCCTACACAGAATTGGAGTCACATTTTCCTTAGTACTCAGAAGCAGTTTACATTTCCCTGAAATTACATACATTTCCCCCAAGAAGACTGGGAGCTCCTAGAAATGAGGGAGTGAGGACTTCTTGACTCTGTATCCCAAATGCCTAACATAACATCAATCCACAAATGGATTAATAAATTGTGGTATATGTACACTATGGAATATTATGCAGCCTTAAAGAAAGATGGAGACTTTACCTCTTTCATGTTTACGTGGATGGAGCTGGAACATATTCTTCTTAGTAAAGTATCTCAAGAATGGAAGAAAAAGTATCCAACATACTCAGTCTTACTATGAAACTAATTTATGGCTTTCACATGAAAGCTATAACCCAGTTACAACCTAAGAATAGGGGGAAGAGGGAAAGGGGGGGGAGGTGGGCAGAGGGAGGGGGATTGGTGGGATTACATCTGCAGTGCATCTTACAAGGGTGTATATGAAGCTTAGTAAATGTGGAATGTAAATGTCTTAGCACAATAACTAAGAAAATGCCTGGAAGGCTATATTAACCAGAGTGATGAAAATGTGTCAAAGGGTCTATGAAACTAGTGTATGGTGCCCCATGATCACATTAATGTACACAGCTATGATTTAATTAAAAAAAAAAAAAAGTTTCTGCCCACAATTGCTGAGTAGTCATAAAACTAATCAATCTTTTGAGCTCCAAATATCATACTAGTCAAATAACAATTCTTATCTGAAAAGGAAAAAATTTTGGAAATAAAATGTGAATAAAAGATTTTTGCAAGCTTTGAAACTCTCTTGTAACTTACTTGTTGTTGTCTATACAATCTGCAAATATTTATTAGAAATCTCTAAAATATTTTTAAGTAACCAAAATATTACTTTTGCATGTTAAATATTAATTCTTAGTTATCATCAACACTTCAACAAATAAACAAATTTTCCCAATTACTAATGCCTATTTTAGAATCATTAATATATCACTATTAGATTTAACTTATCTTATAAATAAGCATGTTAGCTTTTCATTCTACTTTGTTTCCATCATACTCTAAAAATCTCTTAGTATGTACATATTTCCTTCAGTTTCCACAGTTGCCTCTTCTGACAGAATTTATTTTGCTGCAAAGCACAAGCAAATTAACTCAGTTGTCCAGATGAAACCAGGTTCAGCTTGATTAGAAAGCTGAACTGTGAAAAATGAGGGCATTTCACTGGAAAGAACTGAAAGAACAAAATGGCAATGAATAGTAACAAAGGTGAGAACTACATCTCTGAAGAAAAACAAAAGCAATATTACTTTTTAATTTATGAAATTGCCTGGATAATGCTGGGTCTTTATTTGCATCTGATTACCCTAAATAATTACTGGAAAAAAAAGTTTTAGAAATTGTTAAATTCCTCATAACAATGAAGACACGAATTACCAAAAACTGTGGGATACATAAAAAGTGGTCTTAAAAGGGACATTTATAACATTAGATGCCTGTTGAAAAATAGAAAAAGAGTGCATCAACAAATTCAACAACCACCTTATGGAATTGGAAAAAGATGAACAATGATATTCCAAGAAATAACCAAAAGTAAATCAGAGATTAATGAAATGGAAAACAAAAGAATCATTCTTAAAATTAACAAAACAAAAAGTTGTTTTTTCAAAAAATTAAATAAAATTAATAAACCTTTGGCCAGATTAACTAGAAACAGAAAAGTAAAATTTATAATAACCTCAATCAGAAACAAAAAACGGAAATCACAAAAGATGCCACAGAGATACAAAAGATATCTCTGAGTACTACAAGAAACTCTTTGCCCAGAAATTTGACAATATAGAGGAAATGAATCAATACTTGGAACCACACCCTCTCCCTAGTCTTAATTAAGAAGAAATAGATCTCTTGAACAGACCAATTTCAAGAAGTGAGATTGAAAAAACAATAAAAAAATCTCCCAACAAAGAAAAGCCCCAGTCTAGATGGCTTCACACCAGAATTCAATCAAACATTCAAAGAAGAGCTTATGCCCATGCTTCAGAAATTATTCCAAAAGGTTGAGTAGGAAGGAATCTTTCTCAACACATTCTAAAAAGCAAACATCTCCCTGATACCAAAATCGGGAAAAGACCCAACTAAACATCAGAATAATTTCACTAATGAATATAGATCGAAAAATTCTCAATAAAATCCTAGGCAGTAGATTATAGCTACACATTAAAAAAATTGTTTATCACAATCAAGTAGGTTTCATCCCAGGAATGCAAGGCTGGTTTAACATATGCAAGTCCACATTTTGGTGATTGTAAATTGAGCTGTAATAAATAGTTTAGTGCAAGTGTCCTTATGGTAAATAGTTTTTTTGTTTTTTTCTTCTGGGTAGATGCCCAGTAATGAGATTGCACACAATTATAGGAGGATCTTTATCTAACAAATGCAATCAGTGTAACCTGGTTCTTTGTACCCTCAATGAATCCCCAACAATTAAAAAAAAAATTGCAAGTCCATAAACATAATTCACTGTATCAACAGAAGCAAAAACAAAGACCATATGATCCTCTCCATAGATGCAGAAAAAGCATTCGATAAAATTCAGCACTTTTTTCTAATTAGAACACTTAAGAATATAGGCATTGGTGGCACAATTTTTGAATCTGATTGAAGCCATCTACAACACACTCATGGCTAATATTATACTGAATGGGAAAAAAAAAAAAAAATGAAAGCTTTACAACTTAGAACTGGAACCAGACAAGGTTGTCCTCTATTGTCACTACTTTTCATCATAGGGCTGGAAGTTCCAACTAATACAATCAGGCAAGAGAAGGAAATAAAGGGCATTCAAATGGGGCAGAGGAGGTCAAACTCTCTTTGTCTTTGCTGATGATATGATCCTATATTTAGAGAACCCCAAGGACTCAACCATAAGATTCCTGGAAGTAATCAAAAAATATAGGAGTGTTTCAGGATATAAAATCAATGTCCACAAATCAGTCGTGTTTGTATATGCCAATAACTGCCAAGATGAGAAGCTAATCAAGGAAATAATTCCCTTCACAGTAGATTCAAAAAAAAAAAAAAAAAAAAAAAAGAAATTCCTAGAATATACCTAACAAAAGAGGTGAAAAAGAAAATCATGAAAGCTTAAGAAAAGAAATAGCAGAAGATATTAACAAATGAAAGAACACACCATGCTCATGGCTGGGAAGAATCAACATTGTGAAAATGTATATATTTCCCAAAGCAATCTACAGATTCAATGTAATCCCCATTTAAAATACCAACATCATACTCTCAAGAGTTGGAAAAAATAATTCTTAGTTTTGTATTGAACCCAAATAAACCCTGCATATCCAAGACAATTTTTAGTAATAAAAACAAAGCTGGGGGTATTACCCAACCAGACTTTCAGCTATACTACAAGGCCATAGTGGTCAAAACAGCATGGCATTGATGCAAAAATAGACATTGACATTTGGAACTGAATAGAAAACCATGAGATAAAACTAACATCTTACAGCCACCTGAGCTTTGATAAACCAAACAAGAACATATACTGGGGAAAAGAATCCCTGTCCAACAAATGGTGTTTGGAGAACTGGATAACCACGTTTAAAAGACTGAAACTGGATGCATATCTCTCGCCACTTACAAAAATTGATTCAAGATGGATAAAAGATTTAAATCTAAGGCATGGAACAATAAAAATCCTCAAGGAAAGTGTGGAGAAAACCCTTGAAGATATTGGCCTGGGGAAAGATTTTTATGAAGAAGACTTCCATGGAAATTGCAACAACAACAGTAAACTAATGGTACTTAATTAAACTGAAAAGCTTCTGTACTGCTAATGAAACAACAACAAAAGCAAAAAAGACAACCTTTAGAATGGGAAAAGATATTTGCATATTATGAATCAAAGAAAAACTTGATAACTAGGACCTATAGAGAACTCAAATTAATCCACATGAAAAAAAAAAAGCCAATAATCCCATATATCACTGGGCAAGAGACATGAATAGAACCTTCCCTAAGGAAAACATATGAAAAAATGCTCATTGACCCTAATCATCAGAAAGAGAAATGCAAATCAGAACTACCCTGAGATATCACCTAACCTAGGAGAGCATGGCCCACATCACAAAGTCCCAAACCTGCAGATGCTGGCATGGACCTGTAGAGAAGGGACCACTTTTACACTGCTGGTGGGACTGAAAACTAATACAACCTTTTTGAAAGGCAGTATGGAGAACCCTCAAAAAACTCAAATTAGACCTCTCATTTGATCCTGCAATCCCATTATAAGGCATGTATCCAGAAGCAAAAAAATCCTTTTATTACAAAGACATTGGCACCAGACTGTTTATCACAGTTCAAATTACAATTTCTAAAATGTGAAAACAACCTAAATGCTCACCAACCCAGGAATGGATTAATAAACTGTGGTACATGTATACCGTGGAATACTATTCAGCCAATAAAAAAGATTGAGACTTTACATCTTTTGTATTAACTTGAATGGAGGTGGAACACATTCTTCTTAGTAAAACATCACAAGCATGGAAAAACAAGAATCCAGTGTTTCTAATATGAAGTTTCTAATACTTCTAATACGAAGGCAGTAGATGAGCTAGTATGGGGGGGCGGAGTAGGCAAATGAGCAAGAGGGGAATGGGGGTCCACAGTGTGTGGCTTACCTCTTGGGGGAAAGACACAATTATAAGAGGGACTTTATCTAACAAATGCAAGCAGTGTAGGCTAATTCTTGTACCCTCTGAATCCTAAACAATAAAAAGTTTTGCATAAAATTTTAGTTGTCATAATTCCAGTTCTGTTCTGATACCACTAACAGAGCAAATCCTTTGCATATGAGTGGCTTTTGACTTTTGGAATGCTTTGCAAGCTGTTTCACCAAAGTACATTAAGCCACCAGTAGGTTAGGAGAACATTCCCATATTCCTACAACAATCCAGATAAGGCTTCTTGGATAAGAAATGCGAACAAATCATACATCTTTATCCTCTGAGCATATGCTTTGGTTGTTTTGGAATTAAGTTTGGTCGAATATTGCCTTATCAATAAATGGCAGTCCATGGCCAATCCCATAGTGGGGTTTTGGATTCTGCTGCTCTTCTGCCTGAATTCTCTCCTTGTGGTCTTTCTCTTTAGAAGAAAGATTCCTCATGTTACCTCCTAGGAGAGACCTTCCTTACTGACCCTAATAAGAATAGCCTGGCCACCCCGTTCTAGGCTCTCTCCATCAGTAGGTTGCTACTGACCCTTTCATCTTGGCATTTATCACAGCCTAAAAATAGTCTGTTCTCTTGTTTCATTCACAGAATCCCTGCAATTAGGATGTAAGTTGCCTGAGAACAGGGTCCTAAGCCATCTTTCACCACTGCATCTGCAGGCACCAGAATTGGGCCAGGCTTATGACCAAGAATTGAATGAATGAATGATTTGCAAATGGAGTTCAAGGTCAATTCATCTCCTATTGAATCTTTTCTTGAAAACCAGCATCATGAAGGCGGTTCTGGAATAATTATTTTAAAACAAAATTGATTGGGCGTGGGAAGATAGGAGAAAAAAGTACAGAAACATTTATCGGTTGATTTGTATACAAGGGCACTTAAAATACAGTAGAAGTTTTAAAAACAAGCCAGAGAAAGTTTAAAATCTGGTTGACAGATATGAAGGAAACTCAAGGACTGAGTTCTGTAAGAATAATGAAGATGAGAAGTCTCCTTTTTACCTTCAAAGTGCTATCAGTCACACATGTGCACTCTGCATTGACAGTAAGAATGCAAAGACAGAAATGTCTTGTTTTGTATTTAATCAGGAGCCTCTCTCACCACAGCAAGAGGAAAGTAGACCCTGTATCCTGACAATGTGTCACTATAATTTAAATATAAATCACGACAAAGAAAAGATACCATAAATTATGTTTAATTTAAGTATCTGGAGGCAGAAGAGGGAGTGCAAGTGTGGGCAGGTGTGGAGTGTGCATGTGCATTTTGGGGAGTGTGTAAATAGAAGAATGCTCTTACAAAGCATCATCTCTAGAAAAAGAATAGCCCACAGGGTCTACACTTCCTAGGTGGCTGTGCCTTGTCTTCCCAGCCAAGTTGCAAGCCCTCCAAATGTAACAAGTATTTTTTTTTTTTTCTTCTTCTTCTCAGAAAGCAACACACTAACACAGACCCAGGAGCATAGGGTGTGCCATATGGTTGATGCTGCCTTCACCTGCATGTGTCACCATGGATGCCCCAGGCACTTGGGCTGCAGCTAAAGGTCACCCTGTCCTAATGCTGGTGTGAATGCAATCCACCTGTATTCTGTGCAGCTGCCAACCCACCTGTCACAAAGTATTAATTCTTCCGCTTTACATCCAGGTTCAGGTAAATGTTGCTTCTTTTGTCTCCCCCCACAGGGATTCTGTGACATTAACTCATATGCAAGTAGAGGGCTGAGATTTGGGGGAGCTGGGAAAATTTGCATGCATTTCCTATGATTTTTTGCATATTTATTTAATTGGTAGCAAAGCTGCCCTGGAATATATTCTTACCTATATAATTTCATGCTTTTCTATAATATTCCATTTATCGTGACAAATTAGCAAAGATGATATGCAGTAGTTTTAGTGATTGATTTAAAGGTATAAAAATAAAGCCTAGGAGCTCAGACCCAGGATCCAAGCTTGGAATTATGCTGGATATCCTGAAACTGTGGCACATGCAATTAAAAATCCTTCAGCAGGGAGTTTGGCCATGAAGTGAAGAATGTAACTGTGGTCTTAAAATTTGCTTCTGGTTTCCCTAGCATTGATAATCCAATTTTCACCAGCAATGAATAATGGCCCTCCTCAGCCTACTTGCTGTGGATGGAGAAGAATGATGAGCCTACCTATCAATTTTCCTTCCTCCTTCTTGTTGCAAGAGACTCGTGGAAAAATGATCTAGTTTTTCTTGGTTGCTGCTGTGCTAGAGATGCAGTAAATAATAAGCATTTCCAAGAAGAAAGGGAAGCCACCATTACGTTCTTGAACTGGTGAATGCATTTGGGTGACAGTTTATAGCTATAGGTCTTTGGGGGAAACTTGAGAGTTTCCCAGTAACAAAATGATGTGTTTTTTTGTTTTTTTGTTTTTTTCTGTTATCCCCATTTTATTTTATTTTATTTTATTTTATTTTTTTATTATTATTATAGATAAAAATATGCACCATAGATGTGGCCCAACCCATCACCCTCCCTCCACCCAAACCTCCCCCCTCCCTTCCCCTTCCTTGGTCCTTTCCTCATAGTCTTGTGGTATAGTTGGGTTATAGC
>CAUYPK010109478.1:0-13123 GCA_963574355.1 Loris lydekkerianus
GTGACATTTTAGCAAATGTAAATGAAACCACCTTTAAGGCTGTCACAAGCAAAGAAATCCAACTGGGGTCTTGATGACTGAAGGGATGTTAAAGAATCTCTCATCAGCGACCATGAAGAATAAAGCAAAAGCTATCAGTGATGTGCAGATGTTATCAGGATGTGACTTCAGCACAACCCTGCCTCTCCAGAGAGGCAAAACTGCAGATGTTTAACTTATCACAGGAACTAACCACAAATTCAGTTTTGCTTCTCCTACTTTATGTTCAATTTTTTTTTTTTTTTTTTTTTTTCAGACATATGAATTGCACTTTGGAAGAACTTCCTCCAACCTCAATCAGTTGGTAGGTCTAAATGCTTCCTACTGGGCTGCAGAGAGCTCTGGGTGAAGTGGCGTGTAAATTATTACACAGGCGTGGGCAGTAGGAAATATCTAGGGAGGGATGTGTTTAAGCATTTGTACGTGGATGGTGGGAAGAGACTTCCCATTACTGTGTGATAATGGAATGCTAGGTGTGAGGCAGTGCCCCATACACTGATTTGACAACAAACCTACTTTAAATCTGCTTAAGTCCTGGCAAACCAAAAGAACTCATAGCAACCCAAATTTGTTAAACAAAATAGAATGATTTGGAGTGTGAAGCAAATACTTCTGCCTAGATTTTTTTTTTTAATTATAGAGTACCAATTTCATAGATAGTTTGCGTAGTTTTAAAAGGAATTATTTATCTTTGAATGATTGCTCCTCCATGGTGAGAATTCTTTTGGGAGGATTCTTGGGTTTTCATTGTGTTTTCGAAAATAGCCAATTATACAATCATGACGAGGTGTAATAAGATATTTATTAGTTCATTTTGACTAGTTGGTTTAGACATACTCATTTTCCAGGAAAATTTTCTTTTCTAAAGAAAACCCTAGTTAGCCCATCCATTCAGCTGGTCTGACCCCATCTCTAAGGATGGAGTAGGGAAGTTTGCTGCTCCCTCTTCTGCCTGATACGAGTCTCTGCTGCCCTCTGTCCTCCCCTCGGCCAGCAGCTCCCTTCCATCCCCGAGGGAACAGCAGGACCTGCCCTCCAGCGGCTGTATTCAGAAGAGGCCAACAGTGGCTGGACCACATGGGCTGAAGATTGCAGAACAAAAAACAGAAACAGGAGAAAGAAAATAATTCTTAAAAAAAGAACAGGATGGGGCGGTGCCTGTGGCTCAAAAGGAGTAGGGCGCCAGCCCCATATGCCAGAGGTGACGAGTTCAAACACGGCCCTGGCCAAAAACTGCAAAAAACAAACAAACAAACAAACAAACAAAAAAAAAAAAAAGAAAGAAAAGAAACAGAATGACCTCCTTGAGATTAAAAACATCAAGCAGCACTCTAATCAATTTTGGGAAGGGACTTTTACTTAAGGAAAATATTGTAATTTATGTCAGAAAGACTAAGTATTAGAAAGCATACCAAAGAATTACACTTTACTTTTGGTTAAAATGATTAAATCTTGTGTTTACAAAGGGGAAAAATCATAGACAGGTATCACCTGCAATGAAAGCAGGCATAATATCTACTCTCAAAATAATTTCCTTTGAGATTCAGGAAAGAATAAGGCCAGAAAATGGGAGGCACAATGTATTTCACTTTCTGAAAGAAAGAGGCAGAAGAGAAACAGAAAATATAACCCTGCTTTAGGTCATTCGGCCCAAGTAAGCAAAGTAATTCTAACCTGATGTTTTAAGAACAACCAGACCAAAGACAAAACAATTCTTGGTTTTAAGCACATTTGTCTAATTTTTTTGTCCATATGAACTAACTACAGTAGGAAGTAAACACAGGTTGTCTTCAGAGGTTAGTTTCTCGTCGGCCTGCTGTACTCTCTACATGCTCTTATTTTTCATGCCTAGAACAGTGTCTAATAGTGTTGGTTGAACCGAATCATTGAATGAGAGCAAAGAACCCTGTATGGAACAAAGTGAAAGATTCAAATGTTTGAAAACCTCAACACTCTGTCTAAAGGCCATCTCAGCTTGTAGGAAAATTTTGTGTAACTTTTATGCCAGAATAGGCAACTACAGAAGGAATGAAAGAAATTCTTCCGTGTAAGGATGCTCCACCTTTTGCCAAGATGTGACCAGCTAAAAAGCTCAAAACATTTGGAGGAGATGTTCTCTACCATAGGGATTACTGCAGTATGTGTAGGATCAAAGAAAAGTCCACATTTTACCCTGGTGATTAGCTGTAATTAAATAAAGTAAGTCTTTTTAAACTTCATTAGCAGCAAGACGTTTGTTACAGCAGCGTGGGCACAAATCATCCATTCTTAATTAAAAGATAATCCATAGGATGACCATAATCTTCTAAAAATACACCGTTTCCCCCTGAAAGATTTTCTCATCAAGTAAGGCTGAATAACAGTTTCTATGAGTTTACGCCGTGAAGGAATGGAGGCTCCTCCCGCGTGCTTGAGTGAGTGCTGAACGTGGCTGAGAACATCACTTTGGCATGCCATTATCTAAAATGGTAGAATACCTCACTTCAGCAAAGGCTGACATAAATCTTTGAAAACAAAGACATTGCATATGTATGAGCTGAAATAGATATGACAGTGTTGGCACATTAATATTCCTGTCACTAGGGGGTTTCAAACTTTTAAGGAGAGGATGGGAATGAATTCAGACTATAGCTGGTAAAATAGGGCAGCGTACAGTAGGACAATTAGGCATTGCTAACGGTAATAAAATATGTGCAGAGGAAGGGTTCTCCTGCTCCCTGCCTTTGGTAAAAACCGACTGCAGGCTCTTCTCTGGGAATGCCAAGAACAATTAATTTGGCTTAGAGATTTGCATGATGTTCTAAGCATACTAATAAGAATATTCCATAAAGACCAGTCCCAATTGATAGAAGAGAGAACTTCTTTTTCTTCTGTAGCCACTGTGGTGGTTCCTGGGTAACAGATGTTTCCACTTATTCCACAACAACCCTCATTAAAAGGAGCTGTGGGTCCTAATTGAATAGTTCTCCACATAGTTAGATCGGTGCAGAAAATAGTTCTAGCATCGTATGTTCTACGACTACTTCTGTTCCTGTTTTTGGTTGGCAATATGAAAAGCTTCACCATGCACTTTTGACTTAACTTTTTTGAAATAAGTAAATAAATGAAAAATAACTTCTTTTTACTCCATCATCTTCTGTACAGACTTACTGTGTATTAGAAACATCTACTTAGAAATGCCAACCATTTTTAGAAAAGCCTTATCAACCATCAAATTCTAGAAAATCACCACTTACCAAGAAAGATGACATAACAGTTGTCTCACATTTCACAGCGTATGGGAGTGGTTAAGAGTTATTCAACACTAGGTCTTAATGAAAAATAGTCACTGAGTTACAGTTCTAGTGTTTGAAACTTATGCTGAAATGTTAGAAATTTTTCTCTTGGTAAAACACATGTGTTGATCTGGGGAGTGAAAATGAGGGGCTGCTTAAAAGGCTTTTACCAAAAGCTTTTTGGACACATTGCTGTAGCTCTGAAAGGCTTGGTTGGTCTGAGCCCTGACAGCCGTCGCCCAGATGGAGAAAAAAGACTTCAAAACCTTCCCTTTGACAAAAAGACATGAAATAATATCTGACAAAGGCATCTCAAGCAAACATGATGGCAATTCAGCAATTATGCAGGAGAGCACATCTCACTTCCAAATGTCTTTTTTTTCTTCTTCAAATTTTACATATAACATTGCACAGAGGTGCTTAGGTCAGTAATTTTTTTTTTTTGAAACAATTTAATCTATGATGGTGCTTTGGGTTTGGTTTAACTCCTCTATTACACTAATGCTATTTGTCATTTCATGCGTGTGTCAGCATTGTTTCTGAATGGCAAAAAAACGTTGGGAATAAACCAAACACAAAGAGTGGCTCTTGCGGCTGGCTATATGCAACTTTATATCAGAAAGAAAGATACATTCCACAGCAATAGTGTATGGCACTTGCAAAATATTGCAATCTCTTAAATGGAGTCATACGTTGAAAGAAATAGTCCTATAATAAATTAAATAATATTTGCAACAAAATGGCAACAGAATTGGCCAGGTTGAAGTTGCATCACTTCACTCTTTAATCTCAGACTGTCTGAAAATATATTGTTCTTCATCTTGGCAAATAGGTAAAAGTAGTAAGGTTTTTCCAAAGGAAATAAAACATTACATTTAAATACGAAAATGTTTGTTTTCTTAATGAAATGCCATACTGTGAAGAATTTACCTGTACAAAATTAATTTTGACTTTATTTTAAAAATATATCATCAGTACAAGCATAATGAATGAAAGCCCAAGTTTCAACCAGGATGAATAATAATAAAAATAATAATAATAAGTGGGATAGGACAAATACTTCACATATACTTTCTCCAAATATTTTCCTTTTTATTTTATAATCATCAGTCTTTTACTAACCAAAGATATACTATATCTCAAATAAACAAGTTGCTCGTAGTATAAAATTATTGATATGAACTATAAATGAAAACAAACATACTTGGTCCTTTTAAATGTTTTATTTTATATGCATTTATTGCAGGAAATAATGAATTGAAGGTGCTTCTTCTTCTCCTGATACATTTGAGATAACTTACATGATTTTGCAATGGCTTAAATATTTTGCCAGCCACTATAGAATATTCTGAGTAGGAGAAGAAAAATGTGCATGACTTGGCCTGTGGTCATTCCTTACTGTGTCATCTAGTAATTAGGAAGACCAGAGAAGTACTGTTTAATGGGAAAGAAAAAAATAGTTAAATGTATTAAAATTATTAAAAAATAGATTAGAAGTTACTAGATCCATTGACCACACGGTCTGTATGGGAAGTCACTGCAAGTTTGCTGGTGTTTGCATGTGCTAATTGAGTTACCTGTAAAGTGGGTGCAGATGAGGCGCTCTTAAAGTTATGTCTATAAATACCAGTTATTGAGAAAACAATGAAAAGATATAGTATTTTCTCAACCACATTCACACAGTTTTCTTTGTATCCTCACTCTTTTTTCAGATAACTTCTTTTGCTCTATCAGATTTTATAGATTGAATTTGGAATGCTATGTTTTCTGATAACTGTGAAATAGCCAGAATCTCAGTTTACTACTGGTAAAGTCATTGTGTTTCTTTATTCATTATGTATAATGTACCTACTATATGCCCGAAATATTTCAGGTATACAATATGTTTGGTCTTACAGATAGAGTCTATCTCTTTATTAGAAGGAAGCATGCATTTCACTTTTTAGTACACCAGATGCACTTCCTTGTTTGACTTGAATGAAAAGGGCCATGGGTCTGATTTTATGTGGAACTGAAACATTTAATAAAATAGCGATTTTTACATGAAAGGCCAAACAGAAATATCTACAAACAAATGTGAATTTAGTCTTACCAATGAAGAAATCACCGTAAGTCACAGGGTGACTTAATTTTACATGTTATAGCATTTTATTATCTAGCAAAATAAGTCCTCTATCTTCTGTTACTGTTTTATATAAAATAAATAAAAGACTAATTTCTTTTCTTATCTATCCATTTGCTTACTCCTTGAAAAAAAAGATACGGTTTATAAAAGAAGTTGTTATATTAAGATGTATGTCTGCTTTTCTTCAGAAGACAGATTAGAGCACTTCAGCTGCCACTAAAGTTGTCGCTCTTTGTAACAAAATGTAATGCTGCATATATAAAAATGCAAAGTGCAATGTAGAGTCAAATGTCTCTCAGCACAAGAGTTGTTCGTTTTAGCACCCATTTTGTTGGTATTTATCAACTTACTAATTATAGGCAAATTGCTTCCAACACGAAAACTGTGATGATTAGCAGTTTTTTCTGCTAACTCTAGTCTACTGTAGTTCCGGTAAAGAATGTCAATAATCCAGATTCCTTTCTTTTTCCTGGCTTAGAATGTGTAAAAATAAATTCATCAGGCTAGCATTTCTCAACTTTTTGGAAACGTGGTTTGGAAAGATGGGGGTGGGAAAGAAGAAAGGGGCTGGATGTCAAATCAAGAAGGTCTACTTGACACCCCCCATCAATTAGGGGATCGTGTAGGCTTTCTGGAGATTGATCTATTTATCACACAATAGAATTAGGTAATCCCAGTCTCACTAACAGAGTAAACAAATTCAAGCATCACAAGAAAGTGCATCAATGCTAGACCCCAGAACAGAATACTTGTATTAAAGAAGAGAGGAAGAAGACTCTTAAGAACTAGCTCACATACCATTACTGATAACCAGAAAACGGTTGGCACGTATTGTTTTAAACCTCTCAGCGAGGGTACACAGCAGAGCTCCATGATACTGCTTGGTCAGACATAAAACAGTTTGTAACCTTCAGTCCTCTATTAAACCATTCTTTAAACCAAGCTCAGATGAAAATGGGAGTAACATGCCAATCTAGAAAATGTTTTCATAACATGCAATACAATAAAAGGTTGAATTTTCCACCACCATTGCTAATTTCACCCATTTGTTTCTCATTACAACAAGTAAACAAGATTAAATGGGAAATCTTACAGTTCACCGAGTACATTACACAGCAGAAATGTCTGTAGCAAATACTGACTTAGTGTCTTAACCAACTTATGTGCCTCTAAGTGACTATTTCTCCCTGCTATGAAGGTTTTACTATTTTAAAGTTATATTGGCAGGTTCCAGTCAGCAATGATGTCTGCAATGGCCTTCTCTCTCCAATACATGGCTTTTAGTCTAATTGCTTATTTGCAGTCTCAGCAAGCAGAGAGAAGAATTTTATCCTCTTTGCCTTGTCTCTGAATACTAACTAGCTGGCCCAGCCGAGGCTCTCTAAAGAGAGAAACTGCGTGAGAGACACACTGCATTTGACACAGTCAAGAGGTAAAAGAAAGAGCAAAACAAAAGTCTATTCAGGACTGAATCCTCTGATATTCTTCCCCATCCCCCAGCCCCTTTAAAAGTAAAGGGAAAGGGGGAAATACCCATAAATCCATGCCTGAATGCCTGAGGTTGGCAGAATAAAGGACAATGACTGACAGGTGACTGTCAGTCTAATCCTCAGTCTCCAAGTTATCACTTTTTGGCATTGTTAGACAAAAAAAGTGTATACATAACAAGGAAATATGTCATAAGTTCTCTGTGAATTCAAGACAAGTTCAATATGGGAGGAAAAAAACCTAAGTATTTCCACATGGGCACATGGATTTCCTTCCAGTTTTGTGTATTTTTCCTGGAAATTTTTCTCAAATTATTAAGTATTTTTTTTTAGTGACAACAAAGCTAAGTAACTTTGGGGGGACTGCTGAAGGGCTATAAACCTGCTAGTAACCTAATTTCTTTTTTTCCTTCTTCTTCTTTTTTTTTTTTTAATGGAAAATCTACCTTGATATATGAAACTCCTTGCAAGGTTTGCTAACTTTTGTTTAAAGGAGTAAGAACCAATGATCAGAGTTTTTCTGTTTGATTTTTGAAAGGCTCCTCTGAAGCTGTTTCCCCCAAGATCTCATCATACTTTCATCTCCGCAGACTGCCTTGCTCCTCCTGTCTTTGTTGTTCCCATGTCTGAGCGGCTTGTTCTACCCCACATTTGCTAGGACTGAAACTTGACTCCAGGCACTCACAGGTGTAAATCCCTACAAATGCACAGACTTTCCAGAGGAAGGTAGAGTGTGCTAAGCAGGCGAGGTTTTGATGTTTATTTAAATAATGTATATTAAGTTGTATGTTGTATGAACTTTAGGTCCAGAGAGATAAATGTGGAGTGATGGAGTAATTTGTATTTAATTAAAATAAGTTGGCCTCTTCTCAGATTACTGTTACACTCCAGTCTGCTGACCATCTGTAGTAGAAGGACAAAGGTTCTATTCTCAGTTCCATTGGGCTAAGAAACGCTGCCCAGAGCCCCAGCTTTCTAGTTCTTGGCATGGTAGGCATGAGAGAGTCCGGGGTGGCCAGGCTGCCAAGGCCAGGCGTAGTCAGCTGAGAAGCGGCGTGTGGAGGCCGTCAGCTGTGCCACTCCATCCCACAGGGCCTATTCAGGCAAGCTGCCTACTGCTGCCTCCTCAGCAGGTATTACTAAAAATTCTGAACTTTTTTAAGCAAAAGGACAGAGCTTATTGAAAGATAAAAGAGATAAGAGGAAGAGGGGAAACAAACTCTGGCAGCAGGGGTGGGGGACGAAATAGACAGCCACTAAAAATTCTGTGTATTTTGAAAGAAATGAAGAAGTAGAGGGAATAGTGTAACTGAAATAAAACAAGAAAAACAGGAGGAAGTTAATTTCCTGGTAATATCTTTCCTGGTTTTCTCTGCTATAAAGCAAAACAAACTAACAACCCCCCCCCCCCAACTTAAACATATAGACATGAAAGAATTCTGTGTATTTCTCTATTAAATATGGGCAATAATTTGTTTCACTTTTATTTTGTTTTATTTTATTTTCTGAGACAGCATCTCACCTTGTCGCCCTCAGTAGAGTGCTATGGCATAATAGCTCACAGCAACTTCAAACTCTTGGGCTCAAGCGATTCTCTTCTTTCAGCCTCCCAAGTAGCTGGGACTAAAGGTGCCTGCCACAATGCCTGGCTATTTTGGAGATGAGGGCTTGCTCTGGCTCAGGCTGGTCTCAGTCCTGTGAGCTCAGGGCAATCCATCCATCTCGGCCTCCCAGAGTGCTGGGGTTACAGTTGAGCCACTGTGTCTGGCCTTGTTTCCCTTTTAAAGTTTAGACCTTAAAAGTACCTGATAGGAAAATAGTCCTCTTACTTAGTTTTCAAGAAATTAATTTGCAGACCATTTGGCAAACATTATATGAAAACTTTACTTGATTGCATATGAAATTTATTCTTGCCCCAAAATGTGAACAAGATTGCCAGAATCTGTGTCTAAGTGTTAGATCACTTACAGTAGATCTAACTTCAACTATTGGATCTGAGCATTTATTTCAGAAGCTCAAGCAGAAATGATTATATCCAATACCTGAGAATGTTTTTATTTAGTTCTTATTTGCAGTGATTCTATTTCTACTCCTTATTTATAATGGTTTTCACACATACATTGAAAAAAAAAACCGAGGAAAACAATCATTTATTTAATTTCTCTGTCATAATAAATATCGATGGATTTAGAGATATTAAACTTGAAAGTCACAGATAATTTTTTTTAAACTTTAGGATTACAGTTTTTATTATTTTCGGTTATTAGAAAACAGATATGGAAGTTAGATATATAATGATATAAGGAAAAGATTTCAGTTGAGAGAAAATTTGAGGCTAAATTTTAATAAATGAAATTAAATCTCTGCACATTTAAAGAATGCTTTCTGGGAGCTTAAATGATGAAAAATTAGTTTACTACTGGACAGCTTCATAAAATTGTTTCTTAATGATAATATAATATTATTTTAAACTAAAAGTTTTTTTTGTGGCATGTGTATGTATGTCGAGGTGGGTGTATGTACATGTGGTGAGATGATAGTGAGACAGTAGGAAGACTTGTAACTGCTGCATACAAGAGACTTTTCAAAATGAAGGTAGATAATTCTGCATTTCATTTATATTTAACAAGGCCTGCTATACAGTTGAGGGAATTCCAATTATTTTGAAAAATAATGACCTATGGGTCAGTCATATCTTGACAACTCCTGATGAGGGTTCAAGAAAAAATTCAGTGTCTTAAAAATACAGAAATCTAAGAAGATCACCATCATCAGGAATGACAGAAAGGCTTATATATTTTCTGAATAAGATAATTATTTTATGAGCTAGCTATATCTATAAAGACTGATCATTTCTTTTTCTAATAACAAAGAACAATGTGGTCAGGAGAAGAGATGAAATACTCAGCTGACTGTCGTTCATTAATGGTAGATGAAAAAGGTTTTCCTTCTGAAAGCAATTAAGCCTAAATGCATTACTAACTTCATTTTAGCTAGTATGATTTGGCCAACCTAGTCTCTAGGTTGTGAAAATACAGTGTTAGGGCTGTGGCATGGAGTAAATGATTGCTGTGTGCCAGGAAGTTAGGGAGGCAGTATGTCAATGGTGAGATTTGTCCTCTAGACTGTAGGAAAGGAGGTATAGAATGGGTTTGGAGAGCAGAAAGAGATTGCCTGAAGAGAAATTAATTGAGCAAAGACACAGATGGAGGATGATGACAGGTGCAGAATGTCCAAGCCCTAATTTGCCCATTGTGTAGCTAGATAGATGGATAGGTGAGAAATAGAGATGGATGGATACTGAATGAAGAACATCGTGGTGGGAAGTGGTAGTTTAGGAAAGTCAATTCTTCTATCTTGATATCACCTAAATTATCTGAAGATAGACAGATGTCAGAAAGTTGGCCAGCTAGGGTTCTTTTGTACTTGCACTCTCCACAAAAAAGGACCAAAAGCTGAAAACAACTATACTTGGACTAGAGTGACAGAAGGTAGGCTGTATGACACCAGGGGAATGGCATAACTTCTGTGGCACATGGAAGACCAGGGTAGCAATATAGGGAGGAGAATGAGCCAAACTATCTCTCTGGCTGGCATCAGCTTGGCTTCAAGGAGGACTTTTTCTTATAGGTAAAAGGTAAGCTCAAGGTCCCCAGAGTTCCCCCCTACAGCCACAAAAGCCAGTAATTCTTGCTACAGGAGAGTCCTCTGGTCCTCACAGGCCCTGAATCCAGTTTGTGTATTATCCAGGGGTTCATATACTACATTGCTTTATAGTGAGAGCTCACTTTGAGCATCCCAACCCCATGACATAAGCTGCTATGTTTTGGTACCATTTTGAAACTGGACACACTACATCCTGCCCTAGGGGCCAATAGTAACTAACTATTTCTACCCCTGAAGCCCCAGCATAATTTCAGCCCATTCATGTAACTGTGAACAGCACCATGGCCCCAACTGCCTGGAACCTAGTCCAGATGCATGTTAAACCTCAGTATCCAAGCCCACCTGGTACACCACCTCTCCAGGGGATGTGTGGAATTGCAACAAACAGCCAGCTAACTGCCTGGCCCACCGCATTTGTGCTGCTCAACTGGCTGGCCCACAGACCTTGAGCATGCACAGACTATGGTGGCTCTGTGCCATGGACAGACCACCTCAAGGCCACCCAGAACTTCTGTACCCAAAAGTGCCTACATGGATCTGACAGCTGGTCTGGTGGTAGCTCTATCCTCCTGAAGGCCACCACAGAGCCAGTTGGCTTGCCATGTTCAGGCATTCCTGACCTTGGCCTTATAGTCAGTCTAGTAGTGGCCCCTCTGCAGCAAAAGGACTGCCACAGGACTCCTCAGCCCCATTGCATTAGCACCTGGACTGGCAGAGGATCCTTCAGTGGTTTAGAACCATGGAAAGCCTGACAAAATTCACCTGGCACTGCCATGCTCATGCATGCATGATTATACCCAACTCAGTACAATAGCTAGTCTGGCAGAGGCCACATTCCCTCAACACCACTACATAGGACACCTGGCTTGCCATATTTATGTGCACATGACTCAACATCTAGTCTCTTGGCATCTCTGACTCCCCACAAAGACAACCACACAGCTGTCCATTTGACTGTGCAAGTCTAGTGGCAATCACTACCTTTATAGAAATCCCACAGGCAGCCTGTTGACCCTCTGGGCCTGCACATGGCTGGCTTAACAATCAGCCCAGCACCCTTGGCCCCAGAAAAAATGTGCTACCACTGTCACAAAATCCTGTAGCTGAGGCTACTGCGTCAATTGCAGACATTGATGATGAGATTTACAACTGAAGAAACTGAACAAAAACCATCTTATTGAGTCTACACAGAATCAAAGTCAGTGCACCATACTCAACTGACACCCTAGGACCATCGACATTAAAACTTCTCTCCCTACGAAATTTACTCTGTAAAATTGGAAAAAATGACCATTTCACTAGATGTACTGATATCAATGTTGGGACACAAGAAACATAAAAGAGAAGGAAACACAGCACCCCTCCAAAAAATACAATAAGTCTTCAGAAACAAATCCCTAAGAAAAGTACATTTATGAAAAGCCTAGTAAAAAATTCAAAATAATTGTCTTAAGAAAACTTAAAAAAATATGAGAGAACATAGACAAAAGACAATTCAGTGAAATTAAAAGTAATTTATAGGGCTTGGCACCCATAGTCCGTGAGTAGGACGCTGGCCACATACACTGAGGCTGGTGGGTTTGAGCCCAGCCTGGGCCTGCTAAACATCGATGACAACTGCAACAAAAAAATAGCTGGGCATTGTGGCAGGTGCCTGTGGTCCCAGCTACTTGGGAGGCTGAGGTAAGAGAATTGCTTAAGCCCCAGAGTTTGAGGTTGTTGTGAGCTAAGATGCCACGGCACTCTACTGAGGGTGACATAATGAGACTCTGTCTCAAAAATAAAAATAATAATAATGATAATTTATGGTTTAAATAAGAAAGTCATCATGATAGATAGTATAAAATGTAATCAAACAGAAATTATGAATCTGAAGAAGTCAGTGAATTAAATATAATTGGAGCCTTCAACAACAGACTAAGTCAAATAAAAGAAGGAGTTCCTCAACTTGAATACAGGTCTCCTGAAATAGTCTGGTTAGGAGGGGGAAAAAAAGAATGAAAAAGAGTAAAGAAAACCTTTGGGACTTATGGGACATGACTAAATATATAAAATTCACATTTTAGGAGTATCAGAGGGAGAAGAAATGAAAAAATACACAGAATGCCTATTTAACAAAATATTAGCTAAAAATTTCCCAAGTTTGTAGAGATTTGAACATACAGATTTTGTACTCTCAAGAGAACCCAATTAGATTAAACCCCAAAAGATGCTCTCTCAGGGACATTATTATCAAACTCTCCTAAGCCAAAGACAAAGAAAGAATTCTAAAAGTTGCAAGAAAAAAGCATCTAGTCCCATAAGGGAAGCCCCAATAGACCATCAATAGGTTTTTCAGTAGAAATCTTGTAAGCTAAGAGAGAACAGGATGATACATTCAAAGTGGTGAAAAAGAGAAACTTCTCTAAAGAAGACAGACGCAAAATCTACAAACACATGAAAAAAAGCTCATCATCCTTAATCATCAGAGAAATGCAAATCAAAACTACTTTGAGATATCACCTAACCCCAGTAAGAGTAGCCCACATAAC
>CAUYPK010109479.1:0-26268 GCA_963574355.1 Loris lydekkerianus
CTTTTAAAAATAATGACAGGTCTCAGCTTAGTTCCATTAGCTAAACATGTAAATGGTTAAAAATCCTGAATCCTTATACTCCAAAACCCCTGATTATAAGGATTCAGGATTTATAAACATTTATTTACAAGACTTTACTGCTTTAAATGGGGTTTTCACTTAATTAAATGTGCCATTAAATATTGTGGGTTAAATAGTTAAGTGGAATACAGTTCAGTTCAGCCGCCTATCTCTTCAGCTCAGCCGTGACTTGTGGATTGAGCTGAAGCCCCGCCCCGTCAAGCAAATGGCAAAAGACGACTGGAGACTACGTGCATTTGGTTAGGTGCGCGCGCACTGAATCAAACAACCTATATGACCCGAGTATATATGGTAAGTACATAAACTGAAATTGTATTTAAGTTTATAAAAGTTAAACAATTTTATTTGAATTATTACCATTGCAATTATTAACACAAATGTTAATTAAATTTTTTGATAGATAATTACGATATTAAAAGCAAAATTTGTGTTGAAATTGCATCTCAAAGGGAATGGGACTGACTGGTCCTTTTTCCCCCAGTTCATGTGTCTCATTTAAATATTACTTATTGTTAGAACAGAATTAGACATGGTCCGTATACATTTTTACCAGCTAAAAAAATGTTTTAAATATAATTTCACCATAACTTTGCAGCTGCAGATGGAGCTCATTCCATTTAGGGCAGTGATTTCAAAACATAGTAAGTATATTTCTCTTTTTAATCTTTTTTTTTTTTTTTAAATCAACATAAGTGTGCTGCAGAAGTTTAACTTTAGGTTCAAGTGTGCCCTGAGATAAAAATGGTTGAAAAACACTAATTTAGGGGGACATGCCTACCAGAAACCCTGGGCAGCAAGGCTGGCCTGCCATGGCCACAGCAGTCACAGTAAGTTTGTTTTTAAATAAAAGATCTGACTTCATTTTTTAATTCAAATAAACATACCCTTCAAAGAATCCCATAAAAATCACTGCAGAATAAGCCAGGTATCTAGTAATATGCTGGTACACACAGAGGGAAGGGTCGTAGGCTACTGTCACATAACTCAGAGCTTGCCCTACACATACGGTGTTGAACCATCATAAGATAAACAATGGGAAATGGCTTAGATTTATCTTGTTTTTATGTCATAAAACTTGATAATAAATGATATGCATAGATAAAATCTTGCCTGCTTTTGAAAGGAACCTAGAAGATAAGATACGCTATTCAAGTCATGGGAAAATTCAGAATCACGTGTGCAAAGTCAGAAATAATTCCACTAATTTTGCTAAACATAAGATTACACTTTTCCTTTATACTTAAAGACCAGGACATGCACTGCTAATAAACTAATTAGTAACTAGACTATGATTCTTTTTTTAATTAATAGGATGTACAGGCATTACTATTATAATAGGAAATGAGATCAATTACATTTCATAAGTTGAACTAGTTTTAACTTGTATCAGCACACAATCTAAAAGAAGAATCACATGAATTTCTCTTTTTAATGTGCACATTTAATTCTCTGGCAGTTCAGCAGATAGCACAGTAACATTTAGAAAAAATGCTGCCACTGCCACTAGTTTGTACCTCTTGAGCCTCGGAACATTATTTTGCCTCACAAAAGTCAGTTGCAGAAAAGCTTGTGCTTCACACACACAGGACTCTCTCCTTAAAAGCAATGTGTTTCCGACAGCAGAGGACTGAGAACGGTGAGGACCTTAAATGAAAGCTGTCAACACCCCCGTGGGCCCTCTTTACTCCACCCCAAGTCAGAGCGCGCAGCATTCATCCTCTGCACAAAGAGCAGCCTGGCAGCACCGCCTCACGGCAGTCCTGGTGCCAGCCTACCAAAAGTCACTTCCCTGCAACCAGCACTCCCACTGCCCCTGGGCCTGGTGCTCTGGAAGGTATATTCTCTTTTTCTCACACTCTAGGGCAACACACAGTGATGGAAGTTACACCCCTGAGTTTTCTGGAAAGCAGAGTGTGGTTGTCAAGCAGAAGTGGGGAGGAGAACCTGCAGGGCACCTGACCCATACTGCCTTCTCAGGAGGATCAGTCAGGAAGGACTGTGTCTAGAAGACAATGACCTGAAAGTTGATCCCCCTCAAAAGTCACCTCAGACACCCATGAGTTCTGGAGCCCCAGCTGAAGACAGCCCACCAGACACCAGGAGAAGGCGCAGGGAGCAGGGGAGAGACGTCTGTGTCTGCTGACGCTACTGGGGCAGCGTGTTCCGTTCCAGGACCACAACAGTACACCTTGATGTGTGATGTGTTGGGAACATTTAACATGGCCAAAAATTAGTAATATACCTCCTGAGTTAAGTATACAAGGATGCTTAAAGACATGCTAAAGCAAACACACAGTCCACACTGAAGCCCCATGCAGCCCTGGGTCCTCACTAGCAAAGGATGCCATGGCATTAAATGTAACATGCCAATTTAATTAATAAATCAGTTGCAAGAAAAATCAGAAATTCCTTTCTCACAATGCGGAGATCCACAAACCCTCACAGAGCAAGGTAATCCTACTGAACTAAATTTTGCTTCAATGTTCCAAATGTTTATCCACATGTTTATTCCACTGGAGAGGTTTAAGGAGTGGGAAGAGGGAAGCAGTGTGAATCTACCCTGCAAACCACCTCCTGCTAAGGAGGGAAAGAGACTAAGATAATCCTGTGTGGATACTAAGGTGAACAGCAAAGCAGCCAAGAGCCTAGGCTTGGAAGATAGACAGCCCAGCCACATGAGCATGGGCTCCCGCACGTTCCCCGTGAACTGACATGCAACACTGCCTTCACCTCCCTAAATCATGGGGAGAATCAAGCGAGGCTGACAGCACAGAGGTGGCGCAGGGGCACACCACCCATATGCCAGTGGCACCACTGTGGCGATGGCTACAACATGGGGTGCAGTGCCAGCCAAGTACCCAGGAAAGGGTCTAGTGGACAGCAGTCGGGATCCCAAGAACAGGTGATCTCTTACACACAGGGAATCCATAGGGCATCGAGGCTTTTAACTCTCATAGGCCCTGACATGGCTAGTCCTACATGGCTATTAAAAACACAAAAAACAAGTACTTTGTTTAGAAAAATGTTTAACATCAAAAGACTGGAAAGGCTGGGCATGGTGGCTCACACCCGTACAGGATTGCACCTGTAATCCTAGTACTCTGGGAGACCAAGGCGGGTGGATTGCCCTGAGCAAGAGCAACACCCCATCCCTAAAAATAGCTGTGAGTTGTGGTGGGTGCCTGTAGTCCCAGCTACTTGGGAAGCTGAGGCAAGAGAATTGCATAACCCCAAGAGTTTGAGGTTGCTGTGAGCTGTGATGCTACAGCACTCTAGCAAGAGCAAAAAAGTGAGACTCTATCTCAAAAAAAAGACTGGAAGTGGTTTTTGGGGGGAGCTACAGGGGAGATGCATAAGGAGCCACATTTATTTTTTTTTGGAGTAAGCCAGCATGACCAGGATGACTGCTCGGCCTTCCTCAGGCTGTGCACTCAGCTGGGAAACTGGCCGCTCCAAGCTGTCTGAGCCACTCTAATCACCTGCCTCCTCTAATCACACCCATCCCCTTCTCACCCAAGTTACCCTTCTAGATGAACTGAAAATTGACAGGTGTTTTTTAAAGTTCCTTTGGGATTTTAAAGGAACTAAGTAAAATATGTAACTTAACAAGAACTGAGCATCTCTAGCGTAAGTGTAAGGCAGTTCTTAAAACACGCCCTGCAGATTTGTCTTAATGACCCTGAGATGTTTTATTACTTTTATTGCCAGTATGACTAAGACCTAATTGTCATTACCTTTTATCTGATTATGCTTTTATTTATGTTCTTTTTTTTTTTTAAAGAGATGGGGTCTCTGTTGCCCAGGATGGAGTGCAGTGGTATGATCACAGATCACTGCAGCCTTGAACTCCTGGCCTCAAGCAATCCTCCCATCTCAGCCTCTTGAATTGCTGGGATTATAGGCATGAGATACCCTGCTCGGCTTAATTATTCTAATGGGAAAGATAATTTTAAGTATGAAAATATTTATTATGCAATTAGCTACTAATTGATCCTTATTTCTAATGACTTGAGTTGATTCTCTTGGGTTTTCTAAGCCTGATAATCATATTGTCCATAAATCATTTCCTTTTTACTTGATTATTTATAATATTTTCTCTAAAAATAGATCCATTTCTCTAAAAACAGACACTTTCATAACAGTGGCAAATGTTACTTCATTGTTGCTTTGGTTGCTTTTCCTTCTGATTTTAATGGGAATGCATTTAGTATTTCTCCACTGAAACTGATGCTGTCATTTCTATCAGGGAAGTATTTTTGGTTCTTAGTTGATTAAGGTTTGTGCTGTTTTTCAAATCAGCAACAAACAACGAGTGCTATCCACTACGTCTGGCATCTGTCAGGACACTGCAGTTCTTTTCTGGTCTTTGATGTATCAAACCACGTTGAAGGTTGCCTAATCTTGGACAACCTGAAATCGGTGATCCTTACTTGACAGTTAATGTGCTAGCATTTCACCTGAGATTTCCATACCTACATGCTGGACCTGAGACAGTTTGCTTGTACACTGAGTAGCTGACAATCCTGATCCTGACCCCACTAGCTGTGCAGTCCCAGAAAATGGGGAGATTAAGACTTAACACCCTACAGGGCTGCTGTGAGCAGCCTAAAGGGGTGCTACAGGGGCTAAACGCACTAAAGGGGCTCAGCAGCAAGGCAGGCACACAACGAGCCTCGCCAGAAAGCGCAGCCCATTAGGTTAGTGCCCAGGCCATGCTGGCTTTGTGCTTCCATTTAAAACATGCCCAGGGATTACAAGGTTGCGTCATGTTGCTCACCTGACAAGTATTTACCACAGCTTCATAGGGCAGGGCCCCTGCTGCAGTGGTGAGCCTCCCCAGGAAGTGAGGTTGCTGGCTCATGCTCGTGGTACAGGTGTTCAGAACTTCCAGAAACACATAGGTGATGATGGGGGGATGATGCAGCACAGGGAGGCCCAGGAGCCCCCAGGGCACCACTCATGGATGGGACTGAAGTGGGTATAATGCTGTCACTGCCCTAGAAAAGCTGTTGATTGTTGACAAAGTCATTAGGAGCACTCTGGGCATTCCACACAGACACCCAAGCAGACACTAAGCCACAGCAATGACACTGCACCAAGGAGCAACACCCAGAGGTTAGCATCACAGGTGGCCACCCCACCCCATGCTGGAGAGACTGGGCAGGAAGGGTGTTACCAGAGTCCAAAAGTGGGGCAGTGCACAGGAGCTAGAACTATATCAGGGGACACCCAGCAAGAGCTGGGACCACAGGGGAGATGCAGCCATTGTCATTAAACTCCCACCGAAGCAGAGGGCAAGCGAGACCTGACTCCCTATTCTCCTCCACCTCATCTGGTCCCAGTGGCCCCTCTGGCCAAACCTTACTGGAAGCTCTTACAGCGGAGCCTGGAGCAGTCTCCAAAGACTTGGAGTCAGATGGTGATGACCAGCATAGCCCGGAAGATTCATCTCATTCACAGAAACTGCTGGGGGGCTGAGACTGGGCAGCATGCACGACAGGGCATGACAGAGCCCCGCACACAGTGCCAGACCACCAGAGCACAGGGTGGGCACACTTCCTGGGGCTCCACAGTACACACATGGGCAAGACTCTGTCCCAGAGGCCAGTGGTTCTGAACCACAAACACACCGAGCCCTGCCATGATGTTCCTCCAGTGAGATGTTAAATGTACATACACAAGTAGATGTGCTGGACAAAAACACACGTTTAAACCTATCACTGAATGTCTTTTTACTATTTTTTTAAGAGAGTGTCTCACTATGTTGCCCAGGCTGGTCTCAAGCAGTCCTCTTACTTCTGCCTCCCAAGTGGCTGGGAATACAAGAGTACACCACCATTCCCAGCCAGCCATCTTTCAGTCAGCACTGGGCTGAGTATTTTATAAGAACTCCTACATATAAGCCTCATACCCACCCTACAAATCTAGGTCCCATTACTGTCCCCATTTCAGGGAAGGTGACAAAAAAGTCAGAGGTCGACCATGTGCCCTGTCCCACTGCAGGTGGGGCAGTCACAGTTCATCCACACCTCTGACTCTGGAATTGGTGCTCTGAATCAGCATTAGACAATGCCCTTCAGACAATTCTACTTCTGGCAAAAGGCTAGAGACCAGCCGCTAATGGCCAGGTGTCAAGGGACTTTCCACTGGGCTGCCTGGGTCAGACTTTCATCCTCATTCACCCGACAGCAAGGCAGGGAAGACAACTAGGGGACACAGAACGAACTGGACCTGCAGAGGGGGCAGGTGCCTGCCACACAGACAAGGGAGCTAAGGACATGTGCCCACGCAGAGAAGCAGTGTAGGACACAGGCATAAACGTGAACAGAATCCAAGGGGACATCCATACATACAGTGGAGAATGGCCCACAGGACTGAGATTGAGACCTGTCTCTCACTCTGTCCAGGTTTGGGTACAAGAAACCCAAGTGCTGCAATAGAAGTCCGCTGCTACCAAACACTCTGCCTGCTTCAGAAGACCTCCCAGGAGCTAGCCCTCCAAACCAAAGCTTTACTCAGTAGACAGAAAAGCGCCTGGGCCCCAAGTGAGCAATGACTAGAGCTGCAAGGGTCTAGGGTCCTTCACAGGAAATGCCCACTTGACAGCCGCTCACCGACAACTGAGCTTTGCTCACCTTTGACCCGCCAGGGCTGCACTCTTGGACACGTCCGGTCAGTGGTAGAGTGCACTGTGACAACTGCCAGAGCAAAATCACCCTGGATCTGAAAAGACCAGACAGTCCCCACTCTTGGTGACAGTCTGCAACCTGATTTCCTCCCTAGTGGAGAAACAACATACACTCTTCCATCACCGGACACATATGTCCCTAGCATGTGACAAAGTCCATGCAGCCAAAAGATGCCCCCACCGAACCAAATTCAAAATCAAACCCAGCTGGGTACTTTATGATAGTCAAGTTTACAAACCCCACAGGAACTATGAGAATGTTACTAGAATTCTCTTCTAGGAAGAGCCAGAACTTGTAACTCCCCTGTGACAGCCCCACCTTCTTCCCTTCCCTCACCTGCCCTCTTCCCTCCAAGTGGTCCCTTCTGCTTTCATCACAGCAACAACACGAAGAAATGGGATAAAACTTGTTACTCAGATCCCTGGAGATTTTTGTTTTAAAGTGAAAATGTATTATAAAAATTGGATCACTTACTTAATTTCAAGGCCCAATTCAACCCAATTCTAGACCACTCCTCATCTTGGGTGAGGACATCTAAAGGCCCGTGCGAGTCTGCTCTGTTGCTTGTCACTTAAATGGCAGTCCTGATGTTCACATCATCATTGTATTTTCAAAAAGTAGAAATGATCGTAACAAAACATCCACAATTTTAACACTCAGAAAAAAACCATTATCCATGCATGGTTATATTTCCTATCACTTTTATTTCTACACAAATATATATACAAATTTGTCTACCAACACATCCAGCTTTTCATATAAACAGGGAAACACAAAGTGTGCAATTTACCAGATGTATGAGTTATAAATTTCCAGTTATCAACAGTTTTGTGCTGGGGAGGTGGGTGACGCCTTCACACAGATCCTTGTATACTTCCTTGAGATAAATTCTAAAACTGTAACTACAAGAATATTATTATTATTTTTGGCTCATGAAAGTATTATCAAATGACCTTCCAGAAACGTCACATTGTGTCCCAGTGAGGCTCTCATAAGAAAGGAGTTACGCCCCCAGCACCTGTGCCAAGAGCGGGTATCTGCCTTTGGGGGAGGTCAGGCAGCTCTTCTCTTCCACCCTGCCAGCCATTCCCTGGGTTGCCTGCTGTGTCCCCACCATGTCTCTGCAGAGGCACTTATCTTCCTTGCCACCTCCCGTACCGATTTCACACCATCTCTGGGGACCAGGAAACCTCTCAGTGTCCACGCCTTTGATGAGGCTCACAAGGCCTCTGCTCCTCTGATGTCTGTGCTCCCTCAACACAGTGGGAAAGTGAAACCCTGGGCCCAGCCTGCCCGTGCAGCTCTGAGAAATCTCAGCGGTCCAACCACAAAAAATTTGATAGTAACCATATATGCAGGGTCAACATGAGGGTTAGATACACAGAGGCAGAGCAGAGCGGTGCCAGCTTCATTACAGCTTTCCATGCTTTTTGCAAATCTTGCACCTTTCATTTTCATTCTTTATCCTGTGTGTGATTTTAATATTTGCCGAAGGCCACCTTGCCACAGACAAAGAGGACCAGGTCCCAGGTCTGCTCTCCTGGCCCTTCCTGTGTGGCCCAGGACCAGTGAATGGTTTCAGCTATCATGGCCTTGTGATAGCTACAAAACGTCTAGGTCACTTTGCCCAGGCTTCCTCAGAACTCTTGCCCATAGGTCTTTACACAACTATCCTGCAAGCTCCTTGGACTTCCAGACCAAGCTGCGTCTCCCTCCTGCTCAGTCCCCACTCTGACCTCTTCACACTCATCCTGCCCACACGCACATTCCACCTATCCCTTCATTTTATACCCTCTAGCATTCTCCCTGGGACTAAGTGTGAGTCTCAACAATGACCTAGGAGGCCCTCGGTGAGCTCCTGGGCCCTTCCCCTCTCCCTGCCCTCAGTCTACCTTCTGCCTCTCCTTGAGAGACCAGGCTTTCCCTTGGCACGGGAGCATTTGCCCCAACATACATCCCCCACCAGGCACTCCCCCCCTGGACACATCCCAGGCTCCACTCTCACCTCCTCCAGCACTACCTTCTCTGAGGCCTTCCCTGCCTTTCCCACTTAAAACCAAAACTTACCACAGGCCCCTTCCTGGTTGTTTTTTATCATCACAATCATTTCTTTCCTACTCATCAGATGCTTCTGCCCAGCCCCAGCCCCAGCCAGAGGCGAGCAAGGTCCATGTTTTTCACTACCCTGTCCCTGGTGTGTTCCAGGGAAGGAGTCGCCCCATTGGAGCAGTCCGTCCTGTCTCTCAGGAAAAGTTCTGCCAGCCCCTCCATTCAGTTACCGCCTACTTGTCAAAGTCCCTCCTTTTGTTACTATTGTGAGTGATCTCTTTCCCCACTGCGTTTCCTGACTGGCTGCTACTGCCACATGGAAAACTCTGGATTGTATACATTTATATTTTAATGGGCAACTTAAGTTATCTTCTAAGTTTTACTAATTTTTCTGATGATTCTTTTTGGTTTTCCAATAAACTGCCAAGTCATCTATAAATTATTGGTTTCCCCCTGCAGTTCTATATTATTTTTTCTTGGTTTATTTCAATGTCGAGGAACTCCAGAACAAAATAAAACACCATGAGTAACAACAGCAATGCTGGTAGTCCCAGCTCTACTCAAGAGGCTGAGGCCAGAGGATTGCTCAAGCCCAAAACTTTGTGTTTGCTATCAGCTATGATGCCATGGCACTCTACCCAGGGCAAAGGAGTGAGACTGTTTCAAAAAATAAATAAAATAAAAACTGACATTTTTATTTGAGCAAACTCTTTGTTTATTCTGAGAACTTCAAAACTACTCGACAGCAATGTGCTTGGGAGTAGCTGCGGACTTCAGGTCCCACCTCTTCAGGCTGCACATTTTCTAAGAATCCACACATGCACGCCACTTCTAAGTACATTTGCAACCATAGCCCTGTTACACTGCAACTTCTGTTTTTGAGCTTACTACAGGTTCACAACCCCAAACCCATTTGTTCCCCTAAATGCAGTGCCAAAAATAATTTAGCAGCAAAATCTGACCTGATTACTTCAGGTGAGGCTATTTATAGTCTTACTTGATCCCACGTTGATATATTTTTGCCAAAAAGTGCTCGTGTAGTAACTAGGGGCCTTCAAAATATATAGCATATACATTTCCTCCCTGAAATCTGAAATCCTCTGAATACACAGCTAGTGGGTAAAGAGACATAAACACACTTTCTAGCACCATCCACCGAGACCCTAACATAGCGACACCCGGCAGCAGTAAGCACAACTAACATCCACATCCTGGATTCTAAATCCCACTCTCCAGGGAACCAGGGCAGGGGCAGGGATAACACAAGATGAACCTGGTGGTGCTGAAAGGAAGGAAGTACACAAAGCGAAGAGCCAGGATGGGGCATGTTGACAAGGAGGCAAGAATCCAACCAAAGGAGCTCCCGATGGCAAAAGCTGGAACACGGGAGCAACAAAATAAACCTCCATGATTCTGGCCATACTCTTAACATTGACTGTGACCTGTGGAACGAAGAAGTATCTCTGAGTACACGCTGATATAACTGAATGAGCAAATGGGAGAGGAGGGACAGCTCTTCTTTACAGAGGAACTCTAAACCACACGAGAGTAAGGGAAATAGAAAGTCACAAGACCACAGCAGCAAAACCCACGGTTAAGTGTTCAATCAGTGGAGAGTTTAAAGAGACACATGGTATTTACAGTCAACAGGGAAGGGTTAACCCCATGTGGAGAGATCTGACCTTTGCCTCTTGGCTTCTAGGAGGTGATCTCTAGGTGACGTCCTGCCTGCTAAAGAGTGTCTCTGGAGCCTGGGGCCACACCCAACAGTCTATGCTAACTTGTCTATGGTGGAGGTCCTGGAGACTAAATTCAGTTAGGACACACAACTGAGCCCCAATAACAACTCTGAACAGCAAGACTCAGGTGAGCTCCCAAAGTTGGCAATGGTCTATGTGCTGATGTGCAAGAAGGTGGGAGCATCCACGCCTCCAAAGGAGGACACTGGGAAGCTCCCGCTAGGAGTATTTCCAGACTCTGCCCCAAGGCCCTCTTGGCTTAGCTGTCTTTAATCTATGTCCTTTCACTGCAATAACCCTAACCCATGAGTACGATGGCTTTCAGTGAGTTCCATGAGTCCTTCTAGAAAATTACTGAACCTAATGGTTCTCTTAACAACCCCTAAAATTGCAGTTGGTGTCAGAAGTGAGGGTTGTCCTTTTTTTTTTTTTTTTTTTTTTTTTTTATTGTTGGGGAATCATTGAGGGTACAAAGAATCAAGTTACATTGCTTGCATGTGGTAGGTAAAGTCCCTCTTATAAATGTGCCCCACCCCCAAAAAGTATGTCACACACCATGAACCCCCATCCCCCACTACATACTAGTACCAATTGTCCTCGTATCACAACATGGGATTCTTGTTTCAGCTTCATCCGCATTAATAAAAAAGATGTAAAGTCATTATCTTTTTTAGTAGCTGGAGAGTATTCCATGGTAAGAAGTGAAGGTAGTCTTAGAGACACAGTTTCCGAATGGCTACCTTGAGATAAATGTCTATTAATTATAACAGGGAAAACAAGAAGCTGATGGTGGAGAAACCTGGCAGCTGTAACCGTAAGCAGTGATCCAGGTCAACCGATGTGCAGCATGTGGACAACACAGCCCCTGGTACGATGCAGCTGGGTGGCATCTAACCTTCAGCTCCCACAAACCCCAACCCTAGGCTGATCACAAGAAGGCAGACCTCCACAGAGGGATGGCCCCAAGTGACCGACCCATCCTCTTCAAAAGCATCACAAGCAAGAGTGGGCTGACACCCTGACATTGACTGGAGATGAGGGAGAGGTGACAAACACATGCCATGTAGGAGCCTGCATGGAGTCTGGGACAGAGAAGACACTGACATCCAGTTCCAAGACCATGGTGAGGCTGAGTTTCTAGCCTTGGTGAGCACACTCCACCACACAGGACACTGACACAAAGGAGGCTGAGTTTCCAGCCATGGGGAAGCACACTCCATCACACAAAACACTGACACAAGGGAGGCTGGGCAGAGGCCAGCACCGCTGAGGATTTGAAGGTGTGATGATACACATGGAACTCCACTACCCAGGGAAGAAGGTTTTTCTAAGTCTAAAATTACAGCAAGTAAAACATCAGGGGTGGTAACATGAATAACCAGAGTAGATCAACCCCACTCTCCCCCCAAGAAATGACAAAGGAGATACAACTAAAGATGCCATGCATAGATAAACTGTAATGTCAGAAATCTAATTCAGCATATGGATGGAAAATAAGATAAATAGAATGGAAGAAAAGATAGAAAGTGAATTCCAAAGAGTAGTTCTAAAGTTGTCTCAACAAATTAATGAATTCAAAGACAAACTCACCAAAGATATGGACATAATGAAAAAGAGACAGCAGAGCTCAAGGAAACGAAAAAGGTAGTTGAGGAGCTCTGAAATACAGTAGAATCCCTCAGGAATAGAGTTGACCAGGCAGAAGAAAAGATCTCTGAAACTGAAGACAAAGCTTTTGAATGTTCTCAAACGCTCAAAGAGGCAGATAAATGGACAGCAAAAACTGATCACTCCCTGATAGAGTTGTGGGATCACTCCAAAAGATCAAACATTTGTCTTATAGGAATCTCTGAAGGAGAGGAAGATGGACCTAAAAGTACAGATGCTCTACTCCAAGAGATCCTTGAGGAGAATTTCCCAAGCATTACAAGAGATACAGAACTTCAGATAGCAGACAGTTTCAGAACCCCAGCAAGACTCCATCCAAATAAAGCATCTCCTAGACACACTGTGATTAACTCTGCCAAAGTTAAGACAAAGGAGAAAATTCTGCAAGCAGCCAGGCGTAAGAAAAGCATCACCTACAGGGGGTGAGGCATCAGAATGACTGCAGATCTCTCAGCCGAAACGTTTCAAGCCAGAAGAAGATGGTCATCAATCTCCAAACTCCTAAAACAAAACAACTTCCAGCACAGGATTCTACATCCAGCTAAACTGAGTTTCATTTGTGATGGAGAAATCAAATACTTTAATGACATAGACATATTGAAGAAATCTGCCATAACTAAACCAGCTCTCCAGTATATTCTCAGACCCATCCTCCACAATGATCAGCACACAATGCTCTACCTCCAAAGTAAACCCAGAACTTTTTGAACAAAATCTAACTTCTACAGTGGTGAAAGAATTAAAAATTTCCACTGGATATCCAAAAATCATGACACCCAAAACATAACCACACTTATCAATTCTTTCAATTAATGTGAATGGTTTAAATTGTCCTCTAAAGAGGCACAGGCTGGCTGACTAGATACATAAACTCAGACCAGATATCTGCTGTATACAAGAATCTCACCATACCTTAGAGGATAAAAATAGACTCAGGGTGAAGGGATGGACTTCTATAATACAGGCAAATGGGAACCAGAAAAAAAGCAGGGGTTGCAATTTTAGTTGCAGATACAAATAGCTATAAACCAACAAAGATAAAGAAAGATAAGGAAGGTCACTACATATTTGTCAAGGGAAACACCCAACATGAAGAGATTTCAATAATTAACATTTATCCACCCTACAAGAATGCTCTTCAATTTATAAAGCAAACCCTAATGGATACAAACAACTTGATATCTTCCTGCACTATAAGAGTTGGAGATTTTAACACCACTTTGACAGTTTTAGATAGATCCTCCAAGAAGAAACTAAACAAAGAAATATTAGACTTAAACCTGACCCTAGAACAAATGGAATTTACAGACCTCTACAGAACATTTCATCCTAATAAAACTAAATATACAGGGGTGGTGGTGTCTGTGGCTCAGTGAGTAGGGCGCTGGCACCATAAACCAAGGGTGATGGGTTTAAACCCGACCCCCGCCAAACAGCAACAACAACAAAAATAGCCAGGTATTGTGGCAGGCGCCTGTAGTCCCAGCTACTCGGGAGGCTGAGGCCAGAGAATCTCCTAAGACCAGGAGTTGGAGCTGTGAGCTGTGTGATGCCACGGAACTCTATCGAGGATGACAAAGTGAGACTCTGTCTCTACAAAAAAAAAAAAAAAACTAAACTAAATATACATTCTTCTCATCAGCCCATGGATCATCCTCCCAAATAGATCATATCCTAGATACAAGTATAACTTCAGCAGCAAACTTAAAAGAATAGAAATTATTCCTTGTATCTTCTCAGACCATCATGGAATAAAAGTTGAACTCAACAGCAACATGGATCTGCATACTCAAACAAAGTCATGGAAACTAAATAATCTTAGGCTAAATCATAGCTGGGTCAAAGAAAAGATTAAGAAGGAAATCGCCAAATTCTTGGAACAAAATTGACAATGAAGACACAAATTATGAAAACCTGTGGGATACTGCAAAGGCAGTTCTAAGAGGGAAATTTTTAGCACTGGAAACCTTCATCAAGAAAACAGAAAGAGAGGAAGCCAACAACTTAATGGATCATTTTAAGCAACTGAAAAAGGAAGAACATTCCAACCCCAAACCCAGAAGAAAAGAAATAGCCAAAATTAGGGCAGAATTAAATGAAATTGAAAACAAAAGAATGATTCAGAAGATCAATGAAACCAAAAGTTGGTTTTTTGAAAAGATTAATAAAATCGATAAACCTTTGGCCAACCCAACCAGAAACAGAAAAGTAAAATCTCTAATATCATCTATCAGAAACGATAAAGGAGGAATAACAACAGACACCTCAGAAATTCAAAAAATCCTCAACGATTACTACAAAAATCTCTATTCCCAGAAATATGAAAATCTGATGGAAATGGACCAATACCTGGAAGCAAACCACCTTCCTAGACTCAACCAGAAAGAATTAGAAATCTTGAATAGACCTATATCAATCACTGAAATAGTATCATCGATATGAAATCTCCCAAAAAAGAAAAGTCCAGGACCAGATGGCTTCACATCCAAATTCTATCAAACCTTTCAAGCGGAACTAGTACTATAGGGTTACAGCCTTTTCCAAAGCATAGAAAAAGAAGGAATACTTCCCAACACATTCTATGAAGCAAATATCACCCTGATCCCCAAATCAAGAAAGGATCCAACAAAGAAAGAAAATTATAGACAAATATCATTGAGTATCAATGCAAAAATATTCAATAAGATCTTAGCAAACAGAATTCAACAACACATCAAAAAAATTATACACCATGATCAAGTTGGTTTTATTCCAAGGGTACAGGGATGGTTCAAAATATGCAAAATCTATAAATATAATACATCACATCAACAAAATAAAAACAAAGACTGTATGATTTTCTCAATTGATACAGATAAAGCCTTTAATATCCAGCATCCTTTCATGATCAGAACACTTAAGAAAATAGGTATAGAAGGGACATTTCTTAAACTGATATAGGCCATCTACAGTAAACCCACAGCCAATATCATACTGAATGGTGTAAAATTGAAAATGTTTCCATTTAGATCAGGAACCAGGCAAGGATGCCCACTGTCTCCACTGCTACTCAACAGAATAATGGAAGTCTTAGCGATCACAATCAGGCAAAAGAAAGCAATCAAGGGTGTATCCAAATAGGGTCAGAGGAGATCAAACTCTCTCTTCACTGATGATATGATCCTATCCCAAGGACTCAACTTCAAAACTTTTAGAAGTGATCAATAAATACAGCAGCATCTCAGGATACAAAATCAATATTTACAAATCAGTAGCTTTTATATATGCCAACAATAGTCAAGCTGAAAAGATAGTCAAGGACTCTATTCCTTTTACAGTAGTACCTGAGAAAATGAAATATTTGGGTATTTACCTAACAAAGGACATGAAAGATTTCTATAAAGAGAACTATGAAACTCTGAAAAAGAAATAGCTGAAGATGTTAACAAATGGAAAAACATACCATGCTCACGGCTGGGAAGAAATCAATGTTGTTTAAATGTCCATACTACCAAAAGCAATCTACAGATTTAATGCAATCCCTATTAAAGCACCATCGTCATGCTTTACAGATCTTGAAAAAATAGTACTTGATTTTATATGCAATCAGGAAAAACCTCAAATAGCCAACACATTACTCAGACATAAGAACAAATCAGGAGGTATCACGTTACCAGACTTCAGGCTATACTATACATTTATAGTGATCAAAACAGCATGGTACTGGCACAAAAACAGAGAGTTAGATTTATGGAACACAATAGAGAACCAAGAGATGAATCCCACTACTTACCATCATTTGATGTATGATAAGCCTATCAAAAATATTCAGTGGGGGAAAAACTATTTCATAAATGGTGCTGGGCGAACTGGCTGGCAACCTGTAGAAGACTGAAACTGGACCCCCACCTTTCACCCTTTCACCACTAACAAAAATTGATTCTCACTGCATAAAATATTTAAATTTAAGACATGAAACTATAAAAATACTAGAAGAGAGTGCAGGGAAAACACTTGAAGAAATCAGCCTGGGAGAATATTTTATGAGGAGGACCTCCTGGGCAATTGAAGCAGCACCAAAAATACATCACTGGGATCTGATCAAACTAAAAAGCTTCTGCACAGCCAAGAACACAGTAAGTAAAGCAAACAGACAACCTTCAGAATGGGAGAAGATTTTTGCAGGTTATGCTTCTAACAAAGGTCTGATAACTAGAATCTACAGAGAACTCAAACTAATTAATAAGAAAGGAGCAACCCCATTTCTATGTGGGCAAGAGATTTAACAGAAACTTCTCTGATGAAGACAGGCACATGGCCTACAAACACATGAAAAAAATGCTCATCATCCTTAATCATCAGAGAAATACAAATCAAAACCACTTTGAAATATCATCTAACTCCAGTAAGATTAGCCCACACAAAATCCCAAAACTACAGATGTTGTCGTGGATGCAGAGAGAAGGGAACACTTCTACACTGCTGGTGGGAAGGCAAGCTAATACAACCTTTATGGAAAGAAGTTTGGAGAACACTCAAGGAACTAAAAGTAGACATACTGTTTGATCCTGCAATTCCTCTACTAGGTATATACCCAGATGATCAAAAATTATTTTACAACAAAGACATTGCAGAATGTTTATTGCAGCCCAATTCATAATTGCCAAGACATGGAAACAGTCCAAGTGCCCATCAACCCATGAATGGATTAACAAATTGTGGTATATGTACACCATGGAATACTAGGCAGCCATAAAAAAGATGGGAAACTTCACATCTTTTGTATTTACCTGGATGGACCTGGAACACATTCTTCTTTGTAAAGTATCTCAAGAATGGTAAAAATAGTACCCAATGTACTTAATATTACTATGAAATCAATATATAATTACCTACATATTCATACAAATGGCAAAACGTAACTATAGTCCAAAAAGTAGAAGGGGAAAAAGAGGGGAGGAGAGGGGGGGATATGGGCGGAGGGAGGGTATTTGGGGGAACTTCACCTAATGTGCATGATGCAAAGGTACATTTGAATACTATTAACAAATGAGTATAATTGTGATGGATGTATTACTTAGTTCAATGTAAGCATTTCACATTTTATATCAAAGCAGTACACTGAACCCCATAAATGCATTAATGTACAAAGTTAGGATTTAATAAAACATAATAATTTAAGAAAAGCAAACTGGTAAAGATTCCAATGTCTAGACTCTCTTGTATAAACTTCACCTCTGGGTGATGAAATGAGAAGTTGCTCTCTGCAAATGTGTTCCAGCTAATGAAGAAAAAAAGAATTAGAGCATCATCTTCTGCAGCCCCTAAGAAGTCACTGGTGATGCACGGCTGCTAACAACACACAAGGACAGACCACCAGTGGCCAGGTGCCCCTTGCAGAGCCCACTGCCACCAGCCACAACCATTTCACCAACCAATCAGATCAGACCACTAGATGTACTAATTTATGGGAAACAGAAAAAAAACATAGAAACCTGTTAAAACTACATCACATTTGATGCAATCAGCAAAATCCAGACTGGCAAACTTGACAGAACTACTTAGTTTCTTCAATAAAAACATGGCAGAGAGATGGAGGAGAAACCTACAGCTATATAAGAGACTTAAGAAATGTATCAACCAACATATAGACCTTATTTGGATTCTGACCCAAACCATCAAAAAGCATTTGTTGGCATTTGAGACAACTGAAAAATTAAGACTTGCCAGATACTGATATTAAGGAAGTGGTAATATATGTGGCTATGATTTTTTAAAGTGTCCTTATTTTTGTTAAAGACAATGCTAAAAGACCAAACCACACTTATAGACATTATTACAACACAATGCAATGAATATAATCTGTATATCTGAATGCCAGCAGCCATGTGGCATTAGGTTCCCTTTTTTCCCTTCAAGTACAAAATTATCTATCAGGTCCAACAAAGGCATCTGGTGTCCTTCATGAACTTTGCCTCGTATGTGGGGAACTCCTTCTATAGATTTCTACCACAACACTTTTTGCTATTATCTTAACAGTTCCATTTTTGTACTTCATAAACTGTAGAGGTATCCCTTTCTGAGTCATAACCAGTAATGACGCAACATTCATCATACGGAAATATTTGTATGAAGAAAACAGATTAACAAACAATAGGGCATTATTATTTATTTTAAACAAGCCATGATACTATTAAAAATAGAGAGCAAAATATAAAATATCACTGATCCCACATACTTAATATTTTTATAACAAACTTTAAATAAACATAGATGAAACACACAAAATAATATAGTAAAAGAATTCACTATTATTTTTACAAAGAAATTTACCAGTTTCCTTTAAGCTACTACCCCATTTTTAGGAGAGACAGCCACAACCACAGACCACCAGGTCTTGTTTGGTCTAGGAGGTGTTGTTCAAAAATGCAAGTAAGTTGCTGACATTTTAAAGCAAAATTTTAGGGTGGGCACGATGGCTCACACCTGTAATCCTAGCACTCTGGAAGGCCAAGACCAGCAGAGCCAGAGCGATACCTCGTCTCTAAAAATAACTGGGCATTGTGGTGGGCACCTGTAATCCCAGCTACATGGGAGGCTGGCTGATGCAAAGAGGACTTGAGCCCAAGAGTTTGAGGTTGTCGTGAGCTATGACGCCACGGCACTCTACCGAGTGCGACAAAAACTCTGTCCAAAAAAAAAAAAAAAAAAGATTTCCAAGTAACTCTGAACTGGAAGCCACAATACCACAGGAAATAGGTGTCAGCTCCATGTATCACTGTTCTTGAGGACACTTGCAGTCTCCCAGGTCTCTGCCATGCCAAGGTCAGGACCAGCAGCCATGTGGCATCAGGTTCCCTCCCTGCTTTCTTGATACCTGGCCTGCTTTGTCCATCTGCCTTAGTAGCCTTCCAAGTAACTGACACTTGTGTTTGAACCATTAACTTTCATAAAACTTTTTTAGGCAAATAAAAGAAGTATATACTGGTGCTGGCAATTTTGCTATTCACGGTCTTCCTTAAGTTCGCATAGAACTAGGCAGTTGGTAAGAGGGCATTCTGAAAAGGAAGACAAAGAACGCATCTCTGCACCGCTTCTGCCCATGAGCACATGGAGAACGGCAGGGCCCTGCTCACCCAGCGCTGCAGCGCACGTGGCCTCACCTGCATTGCTCCCAGTTCCTTTCTGCTTTTTTTTCGTGGCTAGTTGAATGGCTTGGTAATCAGTTCTTGCTGAGCCCCCACTTTCCTGAGACCAAAGAAAAGTGTGTCAGTCACTTCATCTAGACAGCAAAGGAAGGGTAGCAAGGGAACTACAGAGCTGCCATAAGCCTGCTTCTTGTACACATCAGAGCTCCAATAACCACTTGAGTCGCCAGCAAAGGCACACAAACAGCCAAATACTATGTCCAGTTATGGGGAGAGTTGAACAAACTCAGAGTTGGATCAACATTCATGATTTTATTATCCAGAGAAGCAAAGTTTATTCTCTAAAATCTAAAACATACTAAAATATTTTACACAGAGATGGTCATAAAACGAATTATGTACTTCTCTGCTTTCTGAAACAAACACACAGCCTTGCCTTGGGGACTCTGGGGTACCTGGCTGCAACACTCCCTGACACTTCTCACCCTGTGCCACGCACCAGCACAGCAGGCCTGGGGCTGGCCCTGCCTTGCAGAGCCATGCAGGGGCCACTCTGGCAACAAAAGCTGCACTCAAAGTCTTAAACACCAAACATGTAATTATGTTACTGAATTAAGGAGATTTACTGAGGGAGTCACACAAATAGTATTCAAATAGGACTTAAACTATCATAAATTTGTGTATATTTTATAGGAAAAACGTTTAATACTTATCACTACAAAGAGAAAAGGAGCAGCCCTCAACAGCTTGTGGCATACCTGTAACCCATTCACCACACACCATTTGTACTCAGAGAAGCGAGGGAGCCCCACATCACACGGCTGGCAAGAAAATGAACAAGGGGTTAGGATCCAGGTTTTGCCAGCTCCTCCACCTCCACCCATAGTTATGGCTCTGGAAGGTCGCAGGGCACGAGAAAACTACTATCTCCCAAGGCACCAGGGCACCAAGTCCCCACACCAGGGACTGGCTTCCCACTTATCTCTGCCCTATGGACACCACCCACCCGTGCCCAGCTCCTGTTCACGCACCCTAAGCAAATGCTAAAAAGCATGGCTCTGCTAGTGACAAGGGAGACACCTAAAGGGACAGAGACAGTCCTCCTCTCAGACCAGAAGAAATGAAAGCTGCACCCTCATAAGTTATCCTAATTTAAAATGTGTAACATCTTTTTAAAGTTGTGATAAAGTAAGATTTACAATTTTGAACAATATAAACATCACCTTTAAATTTAACCTATGCCACAAAGACAAACTGTATTTGCTCATTCCCATTAGAGACTGAGGAAAGTCACTCTCTCTCTCATGTACTAATTAAATTATTTTAAATTATTTTAAATGTATAATTGATATAAATATAATTGAAGTATATTAACAGTCTAGCCTCAGAATTGAAGAAGTATTCTTACAATCCTCCAAGAACAAAGGATCATACCATTTCCTTGTTAATTCTAATTATTAAAAAACATTTTGGCATTGGTTTAAAGGTTCCATTAAACCTTTAAAGGTAGTTTATGTCACAATTTCTCCTCTTCTAGGACTCATCATTAGGTAAAAAGCACAAAGGCAAACCATTTCAACATTATGAAATACCTCAGTATTTTTCAAGAAAATAAACACATTATCACAGAATCACAGAACTCAAAAGGACTTTAGAAATCATCTAGCCAAATAATTCCCTTATGTTTAGAAATCAACGAGAATTTAAGGCTCAGGTAAGCGATCTGCTCAAGGTCATAGGAGCTCATCAGTTCCAGACTCAAGGTCAAATTCAGATCTCCAGACTTGTAGTCCAGGGCTCCATCCTTCTGCAAACCAGTAAGAAACATCTGCACAGAAAGGATTAATCCACATTATCCTCAAAACTGAACACAACAGAAGTGAGCTATGAGGTGGTGACTGAATGGAGTGCTTCATACCAAGTACAGGCTGCCGGTGCCCACACTGAGCTCTGTGTCCTGGGCACCAGACCTCTCCACTGGGCTGGACAGCACAGGCTGGGTCAGCCTGCAGCTTCCTTCCTGCCGCCCAGCTGCTTCAGGGCTGGGAAGCGAGTCCTCCTCCACCTTGATTGCAGCCAGCCCCTTTGGGACACTGGCACTCCCACGGGGGGCATCTGAAGAGGCTGGTGCAGTGATGTGTGCTGCTGAGTTACTGCTGGAGGTCACAGGTGGTGGGTCTTGACCCAAGTTCTTCACAGGCAGAGCCACCAAACAGCCTAATGCTCCTGCACTCATGGTCTGCATGTCATCCACACTGAAGCTGCCCTGCTGGAGAACAGTGGCTGCTGTGCCAAGAAGAGGGCTGTCCAGACTTGGAGGCATTTCACTGTGAGCCACCAGGACCAGGGGGTCCATCTGCCCATAGGAGCTATTATTGGTAGGGAGGTTCCCTCCCAGAGAGGAGCTCACAGAAGTGACATCAATAGTCAGGATTCCAGAGTTCAGTGCCTCGTCTGAGCCACTAGCAGAACCACTGCCGCCAGCAGGTGTGTCAGAGAAGAGCGCTGCCAGGTCTATGTTAGCGAGCTCGCTGCTGGGCACCAGAGGACTTGGAGCTTCTAGCTGAGGTAAGGGATCTGAGGAAGGAACGAATGCTCTGGTTATTTTATGACCTCAGACTAAGAAATTCTGCTCATGCTCAAGGTGTTACCAAGCAAGTCCTGAAGGAAACATTCACTGTCCCCTTTCTGTGGCCTTGTCAGCACAGGGACCAGCTTGCCTACACGTCAGGCACTTCACAGACATGTCACAGACGCTCAAGCTGACAGAGACGTGTCCAGAGGAAATAACTGGAGAGGTTAAAAACATTCCCTAAAGTAACAGCAACTATTAACAAAGAGAAGATAGATCCAAATACTTTCTGGCTTCACACCTGGGCCCTTCACCCCCTATACCACAGTGGTTACTGAGAAGACTAACACTCCCCGTGGTGCATGCTCTTCAGAAGTCAGCTGTAACCTGACCTGTGGTTCTGGGGATATTTTTGGAGTCAGCTTGTGCCAGCTCATGTCTTGCCAGCTTTGTGCCCCATTCTACAACTAGCTGTCACCCCAAAACCGATGTGAGCCATGTGGGGTTGATAGAAGGGAATATAATTGGGCCCCTGGTCTGTCTTCTCTGGACTGAGATCAAAGCTCCAGCTCCAGGCAGATGCACAGAACTCAGACCCCAGGTCCCCTGAGGCATGCTGAGACATGCCCCCTATGTGAGCTCGTCCAGGTGGGCTTCCCCCCCTAAGTGTTTCCAACCTCTAATCCCTCCGAGACTATAACCCACTCCACACCCCTCAGCATCCAGCACAGCACCTGGCCCTGACATAGCACTGAATGATTACACAAAATAATTCTATAGGTCCCTCTCCATCTGTAGCCATGGCTTTTGGCCATAACACTCTTTGAATATTTGAGTGTTATTTAATTAAGTAATTTAAATAATCAGAATATCCTTGGAAGAACAGTAAATATTAATGACTTCAAAAAATGTTCACCGAATATTCAAGCTGTGGATTTGTATATAAGAACACAGCAGTCACACCAAATTGCAGGACTCTTGTAGAACCAAGCAGATAGTAAAATGTGGGTACAATGAATTTGGGCCTCTTTTGCCTCACATTATTCTTTACCAGGAAATCACTGCAGCTTCCTGCCTCTCCTAGTGCCCGGCCTTGAGGGAAAAGGTTCTCAATTCTCTGCTTCTGTTCTTCCCACACTGTTAGCCAACCTGAAACTCACACTTGCATGCTGTAAAAACCCAGAGTACCCATGTTTTGGGGGGTTTTGAGACCGAGTCTCACTCTGTCACCCAGGTTAGAGTGCAGTGGCCTCAGTCTAGCTCACAGCAACCTCAGCCTTGTGGATTCAAGGGATCCTCCTGCTTCAGCTTCATGAGTAGCTGGGACTAGAGGTTTCTGCCACAATGCCTAACTAGTTTTTTCTGACCCCCCCCCCCCCCCTTCCCATTTTTTAAAAGTATAGACAGGGTCTCACTCTTGCTCAGGTTCTGGTTAGTTTTGAACTCCTGAGCTCAAGCAGTCCTCTCACCTTGGCCTCCCAGAGTGCTAGGATTACAGGTGTGAGCCACTGCACCTGGCCCAGATTGCCTGTATTTTTAAAGCTAACCTATGAAAGAAAGCTACTCTAGACAAAAAAAAAAAAAAAAAAAAAATCAAATTCAGAATCTATTTTTAGTTGTCACATTACTTGAAAATGCAAAAAGAACATTGATACAGTTTTCCCTCAATTCTCCACCAGCTCTCATGCCGCCCTGGGCCCCCACTTCCCTCTCTCCCCCCCTTCCCGTTGGATTCCCAGAGGAAACAGTGTCCCTGGTAGTGTGAGAGCATCTTTGAAGAGGGACAAGGAAGAGGAGACAGTCTGGAGTGCTCAGAAAGAGCAAGGAGACCTAGAAAGAGCAGAGCTGGCTCAGAATTCAGGACAAAAGTCCCATGGAGACACCAACTGAGGGGACATGTGCTAGGGAAAGGCAACAAAATGAAGGCTGAATATTCAAGGGGAGCACTCCAAAGATGAGGAAATGAAGGCTCGGAGGCAAGACAGTGGCAGGACAGAGCACAAGAAAAGGGTACCAGCTTAGCAGCCATGTCACGACATCTGTCCTAGGCCACCTGAGGATGAAGAACAGCACTATCCCTGCTTCTCACACACGCAGGCACACTCATCTCCACAGCTCCCGGAGAGGGATGTGAGAGGCACAGACCTTGGCACTGGCTGTGCTGTCTAACCACGTGAGCCTTCATGCTGTGCTTAGAGGTGAAGAGTCTATTGCAGCTGGACACTGGACAACGGCTTTTGGGAGCACCCGCATCCTGCATGTGCTTCTTCGAGTGGATATACAGACTGCTGCGAGCGGAGAATCTAGCACAGCACCCTAGAACAAAATGGGCAACGGGAGTTAAAATGAGGGACTGCCAATGACCCAGGAAAGAATGACGCTTCCTCATCAGGTCACAAACCACAATGGCCAATAGCAAGAGAACAGACCAAACATCATTAGGAGCATCATAAGGAATTAAAGTCAAAAGCAAACTGTCTTTAAAAAGCAAGACATTAGTAAGAACCATAGGGAGAGCTGACGTCCTGCCACAGCCACGTCTAAGAAGTGTGACCCCAGACAAGCTGGTGCTGCTGCTGCTTCCACACCACTACATGGTGCTGTCAAGAAGATTAAGACAAATTAAGTATTAAACAACTACTTAAATATTCAACTGTGAAAAACACTAATCATCTCTATTAAGCTATTAATATATAAAAACAACTGTAATCCTATGACATTCAGAGTTGGAAACTATCTGAACAGATCACCAAAGCCAATTCCTTCCATTTTCTGCTGAGAACCTAATGCCCAGACAGCAAGTGTCTCTGGGCCAGGCTACAAGCAGACCTGGGGCTGGCATTGCCTTGCTCACACACTCAACTCAGCACGTAAGCCTCAGATCTGCACACAAACATCATTCAAAATTATAGTCACCTCCCTTCATGCCCTGATTGCCACTGTGTAGGCTCTGTTCCGCACAGACACAGGGAGGGAAGCAGGGCTCCAGGCAGCCAGAAGCCTGTCATCTGGCAAGGCCAGGCCAATAATCAGCTGCTGCAACACAGGGCAGAAGGAAACCAGCTCTAACAGAACGAGATGCCCAGGGGCAGGGAGGTACCACCCTCCCGAGGCAGGTAGAATTAGAAGTGTCTGGGCCCTGACCTGTGCTAGGGCCACCCCAGTCTTGGAAGCCACCACGCTCAGGCACTGGATCACCAACGGCAGCTGGGCAGGAGGCCTGGCCTGGACCCCGACTCTAGCTCTGCCACCTACCAGCTATGTGACCTTGGTCCAGTTATTTTTTATCCTTTGCAGATCTCCTTTCTCTCTTCCATAAAATGAGAATACCTACCTACCTCATGGGGTATCATTGCCAAACAAAGCAACACCTACATATAAAATGTCTGCACAGGGCCTAGGAAATGAGCACTATCAAACTGCGGAGCTATCTCAGCACAGTGAGCAAGGTGCCGGAGGCCAGGTCCCGGCTGCCCCAATGCAGTTCTCAACTATTTGTCTCACCCTCTTTTTTTTTTTTTTTGCAGTTTCTGGCCAGGGCTGGGTTTGAACCTACCACTTCCAGCATATGGGGCCGGCGCCCTACTCCTTTGAGCCATAGGCAACGCCCCTACATGTCTCACTTTCAAATAAAACCCCAAACTTGTTTCCAGGTCAGGCTCTTTAAAGCACATCTGGGCAACAGCACAGAGGGCTGCACGCCCCCCGGTCTGCCCTGCAATCGCAAGGCACCATGTGTATGCTTTGCTTTCAGCAGTGCATGGGCTGCCCCGGACCCCCTTCCAGCTGGGTCTCTTCAGCACATATGTCTAGCAATAGCAATAGCAAAAGAACAGACCAAACATCCTTAGGAGGATCATAAGGAATTAACCAGTCACAGAGCAGAGGCTGAGAATATCCCTTTTATCAGACGGCTTTCCCAAAGGCAGGGGCCACCCACAGTAGGACCTCACCTCTATTTTTAAAAGTATTCACTAATTCAACAGGCAACAAAATACATTTCATCTTAGTTTGTTTTGCCTTTGACGACCAGGAATGTGACAATTTTTCTATACGTGTTAACTGCTGGCTTTTCCTAATTGGGCTATTATCTGGAGATTTCTGTCTGATCCTTAAAATGAAAGCCCCACTCAGGAAAGGGGCAGAGTAGCCATCACTGACAGACTTTTCTCCACACCTTGAACTCATGGGGATGACCAGGCAGACCCGCGGGGGGGGGCCCCGCGCCCCACCCCCCCCCCACCCCCATTCACCACCCGAAGAGCGCGAAACCACCACCACACAAAACCACCCCCCACACACCAAAAAAAACACAAAAACCAAACAAACACACCACAAACAAC
>CAUYPK010109480.1:0-22127 GCA_963574355.1 Loris lydekkerianus
AGAAGGCTAAGGCAAGAGGACTGGTTGAGCCCAAATTTTGAGATTATTGTGAGCTATGACAGAAAGGTATTCTACCTAGGGTGACAGAGTGTAGAAGACTGAAACTGAACCTACACCTTTCACCATTAACTAAGATAGATTCTCACTGGATTAAAGATTTAAACATCAGACATGAAACTATAAAAATATTAGAAGAAAGTGCAGGGAAAACGCTTGAAAAAATCAGCCTGGGTGAATATTTTATGAGGAGGACACCCCCCCCCCAGGCAATTGAAGCAACATAAAAAATACACTACTGGGACCTGATCAAACTAAAAAGCTTCTGCACAGCCAAGAACCCAGTAAGTAAAGCAAGCAGACAGCCCTCAGAATGGGAGAAGATATTTGCAGGTTGTGTCTCCGACAAAGGTTTAATAACCAGAATTCCCAGAGAACTCAAATGTATTAGAAAGAAAAGAACAAGTGATCCCATCTCAGGCTGGGCAAGGGATTTGAAGAGAAACTTCTCTGAAGAAGACAGGCACATGGCCTACGAACACATGAAAAAATGCTCATCATCCTTAATCATCAGAGAAATGCAAATCAAAACTACTTTGAGATATCATCTAACTCCAGTAAGATTAACCCACATCACAAAACCCAAAACCAGAGATGTTGGTGTGGATGTGGAGAAAAGGGAACACTTCTACGTTGCTGGTGGGAATGCAAACCAATACGTTCCTTTGGGAAAGATGTTTGCAGAACACTTAGGGATCTAAAAATAGACCTGCCATTCGATCCTATAATTCCTCTACTAGGTATATATCCAGAAGACCAAAAATCACATTATAACAAAACACATGTACCAGAATGTGTATGCAGCCCAATTCATAATTGCTAAGTCATGGAAGAAGCTCAAGTGCCCATCGACCCATGAATGGATCAATAAATTGTATTCTAACTAATAATATGTATTCTAACTAAAATTATGTTCCCTTCAACCAACATCTTCCCAACCATCAGCTCTAGCCCCTAGTAACCACCATTCTATGCAAAGCTTCTATAGTACAACTTTTTAGATCCCACATATAGGGTGACTTAATAAGGTATTTGCCCTTCTGTACCTGGTTTATTTCATTTAAATAAATTCAGGATCTAATTTAATGAAGTTGGTGATAAGAAAGGATTTTGACAGTGAAACTGGTGTGCTTTAGTCATTTCGGAAGAGAAGTATGCAGGCAAAGGCAGAGAAATAACCAGGTACTTCAGATTTAGTAGAAAACACAGATAAATTCAATTTATGGGGCATAGCAGTTTTGTCATGTTATCTTATCACTTAGATGTTTTGAAGAGGGTATTGAGAAAGTTATTTTAAGTACATTTACAAAACTACAAAATTTTGCCCAATAGTTATAGGGTATAGACAACCATGCAAGGTGTGTGTATGTTGTGTGTACACCAGATATTTTAGGAGCCTTATAAAAAAAAAAAAAAAAAGAAAGAAAGAAAGAAAAGAAAGAAAAGATGTATTTTTGGGTAGAGATGAACTCCTATCTCAAAAAGATAAATTTATTCTGCTGAATAACAAAAATAAATATATCAGTAGTTCTGGATCCTGAAACAAGGAAATCAAGAAAGTGATAATAGTATATTAAACAATCCTGTTGGTTTCTCAAGGAAGGAATACTCCTTTTCCCCCTCTTTCACAGTAGTATTCTATAATACTGGTAAGAATATAGAATGTGACATCACACAGGCTGGGCTATGAATCTTTTCTGGTGCTTATTAGTATGACAATCTTCAGAAATTGAGAAGTATCTATGAATTTTATAATCCATAATTTATAAAATCTAATAAAGAAAGTCACCATATCATATGTGATAATGATGAAGTGAAATAGAAGGAATAAAATATTTGGAAGTGTTTGGCAGATTATCAACGTCAGGGACATGGTTGATAGAGCTTATGCAGAGTTTGTGATGGAAACAAAATTATTTTCTTCTTCCAAAAGTTAACTTTTATTTTATTTTATTTTATTTATTTATTTATTTATTTTTTGGACAGGTGAAGTCATGTGAGTGATTTTTTATTATTATTATTATTATTTTTTTATTAAATCATAGCTGTGTACATTAATGTGATCACGGGGAACCATACACTAGTTTCATAGACCGTTTGACACATTTTCATCACACTGGTTAACATAGACTAAAACCTTGATTTCTAGATGATTTTGTTTTGAATGTCTGTTTTACCCACATTTTAACATAAGCTGTCATTCCACTCAAAGTTGTAATGTACTTAATGATTTATTATATTATATAATGAATATTTTCCCCATGCAACTGTCTTTATTAAACATTTTATATTTATTTGTTGTATGAACAATAACTAAAATCAAGAAGCAAGTAATTATTGACTAGGGTATTTATAGTTTTAATAATTATTTTATAATTGTAAAATATAAATAAGTATAGGAATTTTGGGGTCAAAGAAATATTGTATCTTCATTTATATTTAATTTTAAACCAGTTGACATTATCAGAAACAAAAATGCTAATTAATTGAAGATTTTTACAAGTTTGATGGTTTACTTCCTATTTTAAATATCTCCCACCATTTTGGTTGTGATAAAATTATAAATTGCCAACACAGGCATTAAAATATATCTTCCAAATCTAACCTTTTTAACATTACAATATTCATACAGAGTTTTAAAAGAGATATATAGCGAATTGTATTATAGCAAAGGATTTGGAATAAGAAGACTTAGATTCAAGTTTTATCTCTATGTGTCACTATTTTACTCAGGATTCGTTCCTAATTTTCTAAACTACTTTGGACACTACTCAATTTGGGCAATATCAAATTTTTTACCTCTGTCTTTCATTTCATTCTACTGAATGATTTCATGAGTTAAATTTAGTTTTTTTTCATAATGGTGAAATATGTTACTTTTCCCAGATTTAAAAAATATCCTTGGAGTTACCTATTATTTCTTGAAAATAGCTTAATGGTTGCATACCAATCAGAGTCAGGGACTGAACCCACCATGATTTATGTTGTATATTTGATTTTGTGGGGAGTGCAGTTTCACTGTTTATGACGTTTTTTATTAATCTCTTACTCATCTATCCATGACACTTTTGCATGTCAGCACTCTTGGGTCAGCCATTCTTGACACTTTTCTTAACAGCAGCAAGGAGTTGTGGTCTGTTTTCTAGGAAAATCTGGCACTCTATTCTTTCTAAGTGTTTTTTTCATAGTGAAGTAAGCAAGTAGTGTATTTGTGCTTGGTGAAGATCAAGGTACGTATGACTGAAAATATACAATATCTGATAATTCTATAAATCCACTTATGTCAAGCAATGGCTTACTTTTTTTCTCATGATACAGGCATAAATATGGTGAGGATTCAATATAATTTGTCAGTAGCTGAGAGAGAGGAAGAGCTCATAGTGTCAGATTTTGAAGAAAATGATGAGGGCATTTTCACTAGTTCAGATAGTGAATAAGAACAATTCCTAAAGATGGAATGTGAAATCATTCAATTATTTATTCAGAGGAAGAGAGTGAAGAGGAAAAAGAAGAAGAAGAAATGCAAAATACAGAGTCCAAGAGAAGAAGACCACACCCATTCATAAAAATAGAGCAGCCTGCAGCTCATATGAGGGAACCATCAGGACTGATGTGGAACTCACAGCCACTACAGGATCAGAGGTCAGGATATTCAGCTAATGTTATGAGAACTCAATCAGGAATACAATGGGAAATAGAACCCAAACTCCACTGGATGCTTTCTATTTACTAACAAAGAAACTGTGGATGTAATTATCAAGTTTACAAATCATAAACTACATCTAGTCAAAGAGTCATGTAAGGATGTATCCACCCAAAATTCTGACAATTTTACAATAGGAGAAATATTAATAATAATTGGAATTCTTCGAAATTGTGATCTGTACTAGCAAAGTTAAGGCAATATCTGAGATCTTTTCAGTGAGAAGAATTTTCCAGTTTACCATTCTACATTTTCAGAACATAGAATGTGACGCCTACTGAAATGTCTAGGTTTTGATGAAGCTGAAACACGTGGCACTCACAGACAGCATGATAAATGTGCTCCCATTTAAGAGCTTTGCAATATGCTTATAATTAAGCTCTCAGTTTAAATAGGGTAGAACAGAAGACTTCACTAAAAAGCTGAGATTTAAGCAGCTATACAGTGTATCAGAGACTGTGCCAGACAAATATTTGAGGAAAGAACTTTGTAGACAGAAGTGACAGAAAATACAAAGGCCCTATGACAGGACAAGGTTTGGCATTTTGAGGACTAGCCAGTATGCCACTGTAGCCAGAAAAGAGTAGAGAGGGAAAGAATGAGGTCAGAGATGTAAATTGCCCAAATTATGTGAATAAATTAGATAAGCTTTTATGCTGAGTGAGGTGGAACCTTTGGAGGGTTCAGAGCTGAGGAATGACATTAGATTTTTAAAATATCACTTTAGGTGTGTTATTGCTATTGGACTATGAAAGCCAAGAGTAAAAGCTTTTAGATAGAAGATGTAAAGAATAGGTAAGAGAAAATGGTGGCTGGGAATTAACTGGTTGCAATGGAGGCAGAAGGAGGTAGTCTGCAATGGATATTTTGAAGGTAGAGCTGAGTAACAATTCATGATATGAGATGTGAGAAAAAGTGATATTGAAAAGGTATCTCACTGCTATGTTTCCTGTAGCACTATTCGTAATAGCCAAGCTAGGGAATAAATTTAAGTGCCCCTCAAGAGAAGAATGGATAAAGAAATTGTGGTACATATACACAACAGACTATTATGCAGCCACAAAAAGGAACAAAATCCTGCCATTTTTAACAACATATATAGAAATAGAGAACAATATGTTAAATGAAATAAGCCAAGCACAGAAAGACAAATCTCACTATATTCTCACTCATATGTGAGAGCTAAAAATTAAAGATAATTGATCTCATGGAAAACAAAGTAGACTGATGGTTACCAGAAACTGGTGAGAGGACAGGGTAAAGTGAGGCTGGGATAATGGGTACAAAAATATAATTTGATAGTAAGAATGAACAATATTTGACAATACAATAAAGTGCCTATAATCAATAAGAAGTCAGTTAAAATAACTAAAAAAGTGGAAATGGAATGTCCTAAACACTAAGAATTGTGCAGTGCCTGAGAATGACGGATATTACAATTACCCTGATTTCATTAATTCACATTGTACACCTGTATCTTATGTGCCCATAATAATAAAAAAAAAAAGTTGAAAATAAATAAATGTTGAATCAATGATTTTTAAATTAAAAAAATATGTTTTAGGGTAACAAATGCATACATATTTATACATATTATGTATAAAGCAATACACACAAACAAATAAATAGCAAGTTTCTAAGGGATTAATCCTAACTTTTTTCTGACTTTTTCACAAACCTATTTTCTCTGACCTTTACATAAAGTCTTCCTTTGGGGGAATCATCTAATCCCACAGATTTAAATACAATCTTTCTGGGCTGAGTCCAAAACAGGACTCCAGTTTAGAACTCATCCTGTACCCCAGACATAAATATCCATCTTCCTTCTTAGCTTACTTACTTGATCATTACTATAGAAATATGCCCTAGAGCTCAAACAACAGTTTTCAAACAAGACTTTGTTTTTCTTTTTTCCCCTATAAAACATTTCTCTCTTGGAATCTTTCACCAAACCAGTCAAACCATTAATTTCAGAATAGTTTTCATAATTTCTTCTTTTTCATACGATAGAGTTCTAATCAATCAGTGAATCTTGCAAATTTCAATCAAATTTATATTCAGTATGTTTTCTCTTCATTTCTACCTCTCACCTTAATCTAGGCAATCATTTTCTCCCACCAGAACAATGCAACACAACCCGTGTCCTACTTTATTCTTGTCTATGTGGTACATTGTACAGATATACATGGATAGATGTTGATATTTGAATTATTTTGTATTTTCTCCTTTGCTTATTTGCCTAAAATGTGTTTTTCAAAAAAGTATCTTTGTAAAAACAAACAACAAAAGAACAGTCTCACTCATAGAGGAAGTAAAGTGTGAAATCAGAACTATAAGTCTTCTGTCAATTAGGCCATCATTTTTAATTATAAAGAATCTTGAAATAACTGATTGGATCTGGGTATCTTTATTTGCTTAAGTGTCATAGATAAGTATCATGCCTTCACTGTGGCAATGAGAAAGCTGGAGATCAGAAGTTAGAGTTACTCATTTGTAAGTTGGGTTAAAGGTCTGATGAAACATTTAATTAGGCTAGGATATAAATGTTACCATTTGTTGCACATCGCTTTTTCTTATGTTTTTGACAAGAGATATGGACTTTCCTGTCAACTCATTTTACTAAGAACATGTCATTGCTCATCTGACATCTACCATAATTGACCTCAATGTTGTGAAAGATTACAAGTTTATGAAACATATTTAAATAATTACATGAAGTTATAAATCATGGTAAATGTTAGACTGGGAATTGAGACCCTATGCTTATTTTTAATCAGTTAACATGAATTTAACTTTTGTTGTAATTACTAATATTTTCTTCATTGTTTCCTTATTTTTCATTTTAATATGGATAACCACTGATATTAGTGGAATATTAATCAATAACTTCTGATTATCAGCTTAATATTAGTGTCTTTCCTAATTTATTTTATTGAAAAATATAAGAAACAAACAGAAATGTGCAGTTTTCTATTTATATCTAATTCATTGTAGCCTCCAGAAATTCCAAGCCTGTCATTAATCTTATAATAAAGTTTATACGCAATTTTTTGGCTTTTCACATTTAGTTTATGAACTATATAGTATTTAGAAGTTCAATCCCAATGTGAAAGGGAGACTATTGGAAGAGGAAATTTATAACTAAAAGACAAAGATACAAATCACATATATAAATATAGTATCAAGTATTGAAAATGATAGTATAATACCCTATGGCTATTAAATATTTTGGCAAAGTATAAAGATTTATTTAAACATTTATTTCAGCAAGTGTGCAAACATTTCCTCATACATGTATATGTGTGGAAGGGACAGGGGACTAGGTGTGTGTAATGCGGCTCTTCTTGTTTCAACTTCAATTGAAGCATTATTTTAGTAGATATGGAGATATTTAAGTAAATACTTGACAGCCCTGGCTTATTATATGAATTATTTTCAATGGAAATGTAGGAGAATTTGTTTTGTGACTTATAAAAATTGTTAGACTCAAATAGAGTCAACCTGTTTCAACACCCTCACAAAGGAACCAGGGAAGGCACAAAGAAAGGGCTCTCACACACCATTTTCGTAACAACAGGAACAATCACAGATGTTTGTAAGATGCAGCTTATTACATTAGTCACTAGTCCTGGCAGGACTGCTACCAGCACAAAGCAGCTAGCCACTTACACAAGACTGGCTGCCTGTTCCAAAACTGTCTCACAAGGCCAATACAAATCTGCCAAGGCTTTACCATAACTGCAAAATTGTAAATCCTGACTTGCAACTACTGACACTTGACAATGAACTTTCTTTCAAAACAACTTATATAAATAACCTTCTTTTGTTTTCCATTTAAGCTGGGGACCATCTCAGTCTGTTCATGTATCTCACATTCCTACACTATTTCTTTATTTACTCCTATTTTTTTTTTTTCTCTTGGAAATATATCTTTGTATATTTTTACTTCAAATTGTCAGACTCTTGGACTCTTCAGGTACAGTGAGAACAGAAAAGAAAAACAGAGATGACAGAAAATTGGCAAAAATATTTCCTTTGTGGGATCCCCTATAGATTGGAGAGGACCCTTCTCACAACCTTTTGAAAAAGCAGTGGAAAGGTGATGTCTTCTAGTGATCATCTATCAAGTTGAGCTTAAACAGGATCATCCTGCTATGAAACGTGTTTTGCGAAGTTGGCACACCAAAAGGATTAGTCTGGTCATGTCTGAGAATAGTTCAGTCAAACTCACACAGGAATAAGCCTGCTGTTGAGGAAATCTACAGTAGGAGAGGGAAAACAACTTCTGTGTTAGGATAAACCTGGTCTTTTGTGTTTCTCAGATCAAGAATGCGTTTTCAGATCTATCAAGGTTGGGTTACAGAGATCTGTCCACCAGGCCTTCTCACCAGTTAAAGGCACCAGTTAAAAAGTGCCTCAGCAGAAAGATGAGGGGCATGGAGTGGCAGGAGATGAGTTCAGGCAAGTATCCACTTAGAACACACATTCATCCAAAATTAATTTTGCCTATTTCTTTTATAATACTATTTTACATAGCTATAAGAAAATTTAAATGTTTATGAATATGTGTACACATGATATGATTTGGTTGTTATTTGGCTAATGCTGCTCTAAGGGAAAGAGGTCCAGACAAAGATTAAACAGAAGACTTCAAAAGGAATGGTCAATGGGTACTTTCTGATCACTGTAAAGCTAGGCTATCGTAAGAGCAACTTTCTTGAGTTCCTGACATTGGGAGGAATAGATTAAGTAAACATATTTTAGCTGTAGAAAGAATTCAGATGAGCATAGAGGAGGAGTAGATAAAATATAAAATATTTTAGGTCTAGCAAGAACCAGGATGTTAGGGAATTCATTCAAGTTCACAGAGGAACTTGAATTTACTAGCTTCTAATTCAGTGCTCTTTCGAGAACAATACTGCATGGATGAAAATTTATTCCTGGGATTCTCAATCTCCCCCCTTTTCAATCTTAGTTTCCATTGTCAGATCCTACTATGTAAACATTTGAAAAAGAGTATTTTTTTTGTGCTATATTGGAAAACAGGAAAAATATGTCCATGTGGAAATCTGACATGATGCATGACCACAAAACCTAAAGACTCATGTTAGTTATGCAAACTCTAAACACTAATTGCTATATTTTCCATAGGAAGGGAGGATATCAATCAATGCAACAAAGTTATGTTCTTGTTAAATCAACAATATAATGTTTTATTTGGCCTCTTTCAACAAAAGTGCACTAGCCATTATGAAATCATTACCTTTCCCCAAAAGGATGTCATATTTCATTCACCGTAGGCTGTTTTATGATGGCAGATTTCTTGGTTTTTACAAGGTCAGTAGAGCCTAAACTAATACAAGGTTAAATACACCTGTAATAACAAATGTTGTTTTTGTTTCACCAGTACAGATACAGTAGCAACCAACATATTCTACCAGTAACCCATATGATTAATTTGTAATAAATTTGTGTATTAAAAGGTTCAAAGGGAATAATTTTGTTATAATATCTATTACAGAAAAACCTGTAATTGAGTTCTATTAAAAAAAACAACAACAACAACAAATTAACACTTATATTAAGACTCAGCGAAAGGCGTCATGAAGTGTCAGGTGAGCAACTAACCATGCTCAGAGAATGGACCACAAGTTTTCTTATGCAAACCAGCAGAGAATGCCTGCAGAATTCTCAGTTATCAAGAAGTGATATCTCTAGTGAAGCCAGCCAATATTCATAAGTGAGAACAAGGGTTTATATATGGACAAGTTGGTTAGATGTCATCACTATTAAGATTTATGGACTTAAGTCATCTCACTTATATATAGAAGCCTTCTTGGAATAGGCTAGAGGAGATAATCTAAAGGAGGAGCTAATCTAAACACTAAAAGTTTGAGCATTTATCTCAAAGAAACTGACCAAATACAAAGATACTTCCATCCTAAAAGAGGTTGGAAAGTTCTAAGTTTATTCTATAATCAACATGAACACAGGGGCCATATAAAAATACAGATATACTATAATCTATTATTTTCATTTTACAATTACCAAGTACTATATTTGAACCTAAAATTTTAGAAATGATTACCCATATTACAACTTCATATTGAAAGAATATCTTCTATTTATGGTAGTTGGTGTATTTGAAGATTACAATCTAAATCACAATAATTTTACTAAATTGCATCTGGGATTTTCACAAATAGCATGATGTTGTAAAATGAGATTAATACAACCTGACATTTTTCAAGGCATATCAATAATGGAAATATACACATACACTCCCACATACCCTACACATACACACACACACACACATACACACACACACACACACACACACACACGGAGCACTGGCTGAAAATGCTATTTAACAAATGTAAGCATGTAAGTTTGTGTTTTTGTTTAAAATTTATCCATGATATTTTCCTTTTGATTATCAGTCAGAGTCCCTGTAGTGTCAGTGCTTTGAAGATGGATTCAATTGCCTCGAAAATAACAACATTTTTATCGGAGAATCTATGTGTAAATTTTAAAATAATGAATTCATTGACTATTTCTTACATCCATTCATTCTTTTTCTTCATTCTGTTCTACTTTGCCCCCAAATCTGTAATAATTTGATTTGAAGTAATCCTCGTCATCCAAATATAAATGTTTCTACAACTACCCTTTTCTCATGATAACCACTTGTAATTTGGATAGTCTTAATTTTAAGACCTGTTGTTAACTCATAACTAGAAAAAGAAGGAACTATAAAATAATGAGGCAGACAAAAGAAAATTAGCACTGTCTCTAACATTCTACTTTATTTCTAAAACATCATTTTAGAAGTTAAAACTATATTCCAACTCTAAATAGTTGCATGGGTTAATTGTTAATTCAGAAATATTGCAATGTTTAGCAAGCTAAAATATTTTACTAGTAGTTATCATATTTGACTAGAGTTAAACAAAAATGAGTCCCTAGCATCTGTTTCTGATGTTAAATGCTCAGTTGTTAGGGTGTGTTTCACAGAGGACTTCCTATTTCAGGGAAATTTGAAATGAAACAATAATTAGCCAGTTTGCCATAAATACATTCACATTTATGAAAATAATTTTGGGACAGAAGATATATAAGAAGAAACTAAAAACTAAATTTTAAGTTTTAGATTTCTTACAAAGCAAAGTAAAAATGTAGTTAATATTTTCATATTCAATATTTCAATAATCAAAACTGCCTATGTATAGTTAGAAAATTCCCTGCATTATTGACTTGACTTTAAATTAAGTTGATAAACTTTATAAAATATAAATAATAGTATATTTAGTTATTGAAGAATTTAACTCTAATATGCACATATTTTTATGATTAATAGGTAAGAGACTATGAACTTTAAATTGTCATGATTGTGACATATTCATTTACATCACAGAATATACTATTGGCATATTGTAATGGTTTCTTTAGACAGACAGGGATTATCTAGATACCATTATGACTATTAAAAATATGTAGATTATCTTTGCTGTCTGTGCAGACATTATACTAATGAAAAGATTAATCTCATAGACTGACAGGTCCATAAACCAAGAAATAAAATAATTTTCACTTTTTTGATCCACAAAATTGTTTTAAAGAAAATTTTTCAAACTGAAATTATTAAATACTTAAGAAAATTTGAAGAAAGAAGGTTAATAATATCAAAATCAAATGGAAAGAAAACAAAGCAAAACTAGAAATTATTCTCAAACCCTCTACAGAATTGAAATTCAAAGTTTTATTCTCTTAAAACTCAGTAAGTACAAATAGGTACTTTACTTAATAAGCATAAAATAATGCAGTTTATCTATGTAATAAAAAGGATATTTGGAGATGAAGATTCAAGAAATTATTTATGAATTTTCCCATAGCATATACCCATTAATAATTAAATAAAATCTACTGTGATGTGAAGAAATGTATATTTATTTTCTATTTCTTGAATTGCACTAAACAAACCTCCATCTACATCTATACCATCCACGTGTCCATGGTATAGATGGACATCTATATACCATCGATGGTATATAGATGGTATATAGTTGAACATCCACGTGTCCATGTCCAACACTGACATGACAGAAAGCGTATATCCTAATTGTCCAAGCAAAAAGTATTAGCCTTCTCTTACCATTTCACAATCCTCCATCCTATCCTTAGAATCATAAATATGACTCACACTGACATTTGTCAAATTATAGAAGATGTTCCTTGATTAAAATAATGCCATATATGACTCTCCATCTTTTATTAACAATGGATATATGAAAGTACAGGATAAACTGATATCTAAACAAAGTTGGAAAAAAAAAACCTATACATAATTAAACATCTTATTGAAAGCAAAGATCAGAACACTATCACCTTTCCAGACAGTTGCTTTGATACTGTACTCTATTTTTAATCCTGGACTATGTTTATGATTCCAGAGAGTGTGTTGTAGAAAGGAAATTGCTTTGTGGTTTTACTTGTAAAATATTCTATTTTAAAATCACTTCCAAGGAAAAGTGCTTTTCCCTTGAGAAACGTGGGCATCCACATTTGTGATGGTGAGAAATGTAAAGCTTAGTGTTTTATCTTTTAACCATGGATCCTAGATTCAAATTTTATGTTTGATCACAATATTTAAACTGCTCATTCCTCATAGTTAGCATTTGTGCTTTCTTACCATTCCATATGGTTAATTATCTCTTTCCACTGAAGCATCTTTATTTACTTCATGTCTGACTGTTACTATAAAAAGTCTTATATGTTTGATTTCAAAAAAAATGCAGTGTCTAGCTATTGTGACTCTTTTGGCTATACAGAAACCAAAGCTCAGAGAATGCCGATAGCAATAAGCAACTTTATGACTCAAGCCTCATCTTCTGACTCCAAACTCTATTCTTTTTGTAATATATTGGGCTGCATCCCCTATAATCTTATTTACCTTTGTCCTGCTACAGTGCATATGCATTTATGTCAAAAGCTTCTCCAATATAAAAAAAATGGAGTAATATTCCAAAGTCCTTTTTTGTTTGTTTGTTTTTGTTTTCTACTTAAACATTGGGCATCTAAAACACCAGATAATTCTGTGTATAACTGAGGTTTGTGGAAGAGTCTTTTCAATGTGGTTTGAAAATCCTGTCCATAAAATATGTTTTTCTTAACAAAAAATATATTCAGCTGATTCCAAAATGACCTATATGAGAATCTATGGCAAAATTGTCTTTCATAAATTTAGAGTATTATGCATTGCTATTAATATATTTTATTAAGTTAAAATTAAGTGCATAATATATTTACCTGCATAAGAATTACATACAATGCAATTTTGGAAGACAAAGGAATAATGAGAATGTAATAAAATCCAAGGATTTAAAAACCTGAACCTAGAGTCTACAATGACTCATCAGGTTACACATTTGAAATTGATTAAACACTGAAATTCCTAAACTTAAATGACAAAGACAATTTTACAAATGCCTAAAGCTCCATATCTATGATTGCTCATTAAAAAAATAAAAGTGCGGAAAGTGGAATAATTTAAAATTTTAAAATGTTGTAATAATATTTCACATTTAAATGAAGCTTTTGGATAAAAATTTGTATGTGCAGGCAAGACTGTCTGCATCAAATAGTTGAGTGTCCCCTAAAAATCATCTTACAATTTAGAGAATAAGAAAACATTATCATGTATTCATGGAAATATAAAAGAACTTTAGGGTTATAGTAATGATCAAGTGACAATAATAATATTTTAACAAATAATAAGAGAACTTCCAAACACCACAGATAAGAAAAAATTTTACTATTTATGTGAGCAGTAGCATAATTCAAGTTCTCATTAAAAGAGACTTAATGGAACTTGAATGTAGAAACAATGTAAAAAATAGTAAAAAAAAGAATATTGAAATGATTTTCTTTTGGAGAGAGTTGAAAATTAAAGTGGAATTTTTTTTTTTTTATACTAAGGAAGAGATAAATAAAGCTTTAGAAGGAGAGAATTTCATTACAAATAACTCCAGGGATTAAAAAAAAGAGATGCTTTTGTTTATTTAGGTAAGAGCAGGTATATTTAATGTGGAAACTCAGAGAAGAAAGCATTTTATATATCAAAGACATTTTATTTATATCATATGTTTTAATCCTTTTGATTTGGAATAGAACCATATTTGTTAGCATGTTATTTTCAACATACGATATAACTTAGATGCAACTTAAAGGTATCTCTATTTGGAAAAGCAAACTGGTACATGTCTACATGCCTACTCTATTAATTTCAGAACTAACTACAAAATAGTGAAGGGCATTGAGTGAATCTTTTAGTATTTGCGGTTAATTTCCACGGTATTTAATAAAGGATTCAGATTAAATAGAAATCTTATAAGGAAAATAATCAGTCTTTGAAAATCTGACACTCCATTAAAACATTAAATGAATTCAAAATTATAGTTTAATCAATAACAATTACTGAGTACTCAGCAAATATTTGAGTTAAGAAACTGAGCTCTGTGGAGACATGGTTTTAACTCTTGAATAATATATCCCATGACATTTTCCATCTTGAATTGGTTTTAATTTAGATGCCTCTGAAACTAAATAGTAGCTTGGAACAATACAGAAAGTATGATTACCATTTCCTGCTAAGGCATGTATTTTTACACTTCAGAATTGTGATTTTTTTTTCCAGGCATTTAGATTATCTTACTTGAGTTTATTATTTAAATTCAAATTTATTATATGTTTATTATTTCAAGAATTACTTCTCCAACTTTATGTATGCTGTCTAAGTAAAACACAAAAAGATAATTCAATTATAAAAATTAAACTTGAATCAGGAAAGTTTTGAAAAAGATACAATGCAAAGGATATTTTTATATAATCATAGCTTCTATTTAGATTTTTATAAAATCATAGCTTCTATTTTATTAAGGTACTTTATTGCCTCTGTGTTGAGTAGATATAGATAACACCCAAAATTGCCCTCTTTGTGGGCCTTTTGTTGCTGAAAATAGAAATAAGTTGTACCCTATCAAATGTATCATCCGCATTGACTAGTGTGAATTCATTAATATGCTATTTTTCAGTGCTGAAAAGAGATGGACAATGATGGGAAATCAAATTGAATCTTAAAAATACTACAAAAGCCAACTTAAGGCCAAGTAGAATATTGAAAATAATCATTAAATACACAAATCTACTGGCAGTTTTGTGCCATTGTCTTATAATACAAAACAACCCCATCTAAAGATACCAGTTTCATTAAATAATACTGCAATAAACAAATAAAGTACCATTTATTTTTTGACATAGTTAAAATAAAGGCTACTTTATTTCTATTCAGAAAAATAGCAGAAGCCATTCAACCAAAAAATTCCATGAATTTAGTAGAAAAGATCACTACATCAGTCAAAGAGTGTAGTCTTTTGAATTTCTGCCATGCCATCTGCATTAACTAGTTACAGAGAGGAATCAGGACCAGAAAATTATGTGGTTGAAAACTGCAAAAGGACAGGGGAACCTAGAGATAAACAAAATTCTTGGTCCTTTTTTTTTTTTTTTTTTTTTTTTTTTTCGGCAATAAGTCCTCTTATTTTTGAACTGTAAAAAAAAATAAGAAATTTAATTTGGAAACTGGATAAAATATTTTTGCAAATTTAAATGTGACACTGGCTTTAAAAGCTTAAGATTCCAATTATAATCACTATATAACTATTTTAGTAAAATACACAAGAATAATTTTTCTATGAATAATCACTTTTTAATTTTACTATTTAATGATTACTAAGAACAATATATTCTATTATATAAATCTGTTAAATTGTATAGCTTTTAAAGCATATTTGTATTTATATTTTCATTCCACTTAACTACTTTAGAAATAGAAATTATTGTTGATTTTATGGTGAATCTTCTTCAAAATCTTTAAGTTACAATTATAAGGATTTTTATCATAGTTACACCAAAAATACTGTTATGAAAGTGAAAATATAAATCAAATTAATCTGTTTCTGTCTGAAGAAACAGTTGCAGAGAGGTTACTGCTCTCTTCAAAATATAAATTGTTGAAATTTCTATTCCATAAAACAATATATGGTCTTATCCCATTTGAAGTACTAAATATGAGCTGTCTGAAGTTGCCATATTAAATCTGCAAAGAGCTTAAGACTGAAGACTGCTAAAGAGGAAAACATTAAAAAAAAAAAGATAAATGGAAAAGGGTAACTGTGGAAATGCTCTCTATTCTCTGAACAGTAGCTGATACACTATTGAACATGAAATGAATTATTTACATAAGTGGTCTGAGCATAAAGTACACTCAGCTCACATAGTATTACTGAACATTGTAGAAGCTACATTTTCACTAATACTCTATCTTCATAATTATCTTGTTCCAAAAAGTTTTTCAAATTAATGCATTAAATATTATGTCCCATTTCTTCAAAATTGTGCTAATAAAATTGGTAGATGAAAACCCTAATAAGATTAATTAAACTAACAATAGAAAATACACTGTATATTAAAATGGAGTTTAATTGATAAAGATCCTGTTCATAATTAAAATATTTTTTGCAGTGTTTTATGATACACCTTTAGGTATCATGTCCAATCATTGAAGTGCTTTACTACAGCAAAATGTTGCATATGCTACATATTACCTTTTAGGATTCATAATATCCTTTATTCTGAATACTGTGCTATAAAAATCAAATAACTTTAATATTATAATTTAGTTATAATCACATTATTGCTTCAGCAAGATAATGACCATTTCTGCCTATTCAAATTACCATTTCTAAATGCTGCAGATATTTTTTCTTCTATCACAAAACACAATTGTGTATACAAAAATCATTTTACACATCAAAAGAGGCAGAGTTATTCATTAAATATACCTTGATATGGAGCACTAAATCCGCGATATCGATGATTGCTGTCTGTAACAAAATGAAGTCTGAGCCAGTTTTTGTTGCTGATAATTGGTGGTGGTATATTCATTCCAGATAACCTGAATTATAAAGACAACAACAAAAAAAATTTAAAAAGCTTTTCAGCAGTAAATGTTTTCACTAGTTGGGACCAAAAATGTGTCTGCCTTATACAATATTTATAACTTCACATTTCCAGGTTTTAGGCACAAATTAAATAGTCATGTTATACACAGAAAAGTCAATGGTACTATAGTATAATTCCAAACAGATGCTGTTACAAACAGGTGGCATATAGTGCTGAAAGCAACTTTAAAACTGCAACTTCATATCATTTTTTACTTATACACATTTATTAGACTTATTTATTGCATTATAATAATAACCATAATGAATATTTAGGTAACGGTGTTACTCATTTTGCTTTCCACACATGCACTGATACAATAGTTACAAAATAGGAAGTCTTCAAGAGATGATATCCTTATTTTCAGGATGAGATTTTATAGTATTTTTTATATATTCCCTACTAATTATATATTTCCAATATTTCTTATTGTATAGAAAATTTCACAATTTTCATAGGTACTTTTACTATTTTACATAACTTTATAATATTAAACATTTTCATGATTAGCTTTCATTATAGTTTTTTTTTTTGTTTTGTTTTGTTTTTTAAGGACAGAGTCTCACTTTATCACCCATGGTAGAGTGCAGTGGAGTTACAGCTCACAGCAACCTCTAGCTCTTGGGTTTAGGTGATTCTCTTGCCTCAGCCTCCTGAGTACAGGAGTACTGGCGCCCACCACAACACCCAGCTATTTTTTTGTTGTTGTTGTAGTTTGGCCAGGGCCGAATTTGAACCCGCCACCTTCAGTACATGGGCCAATGCCCTACTCACTGAGCCACAGGTGCCACCCCACAGTGTATTCTTTTATAATGCATTAGAGGCCTGCTTCAATGGACAGGCAGAAAATAGATTGTGTACATCCTAACAGAAACATTTGGATACATAATTAGTCTTCACATTTTTGGTCACAAAGACACCATTGCATAATATCTTTAAAATTAAAGTCAGGTAAAGCAAAACATTGAAACTATGCTCCAGAGATTGTTAATTATTAATACACTAAGTAATTTTTGCTTTATAATCTTTTCATGATTTCCACTGAAGCAGTATTTCTGACTTAATTCAATAAAGAAATACCATCCTCACTTATTTTCACCATATATCTAACTTTTAGTTTAGGCATGTGATATAAAAACCAAGGTAAAAGATTCTTAAAAGCATGACTATAACATAGAGTAGGTGAGTCTTACACTAAAGTTTCATAACAAAGTGTATGACATATTGTTACAATTCTTCAAAGTTCTTATTTTTCTGTAGTAGACAAAATAGCTGATTTTCTAGTTTGTGTTTGTGGAGGTGGAGGTAAGAGGTGGTGTTAAACTCTTCTGTCACTGCTTGGAAATCTGTCATGCTAGGAGAATTATGGAGGAACATGAAACATCTGCCATTATATGTGGTTGTGTAAGTCATAAGCGGTGAGATGTATGCAGAGAGAAGCATGGATTTTTATTCAATATGCTCCCGCCTTACTCCCGGAAACTAATTATTTTAAGGCATTTTGGAAGCTGGGCACCACTTTTACTGGATGACTATGGACTACCTGACTATTGAAATGTAAAATCACCTTTATTCCATCATGTGTCCAATTTCAATGTGAATAAATTGGTCTATCCCCTACATTTCTCCTTTATATTCTTGATTTGTAATGTATTTTCTTTAACTTTCCCCTATTGATCCATTATTTCCTTTTCTCATTGGGGTAACTCTGTCTATTGGTCCAGCTAGCTGATGTGTTCCTTATCTGAATTTAGTAAATAAATATAGATCATGTACCTGTACAATTTTAAGCCTCAAGTATTAGAATTTGACTTCATTACTTTCAGAAAATATCTACTTTTTTTTTATTCTTGTTTGTTCGTCACTTTGGTTCAAACAGAAATTCAGTGAAAAGGTATTGAGTTCAATTATATTTTCAGTAGAGTAGTATGGTTCATGCCAGATTTTGATTCACAATTTGGTTTGTTCAATTCCCTGATTCAATGAGTACAGTTATCCATTAGGGTAAGTTTAAATGAGTTTTGACAAGCTTCACACATTTCTAAATGTAATGAAACTAGAATACATGGATGATTGTAATACACTGACGCTCTTAGTTCCGAAATAGACTCTTAAAAGAGCCAATAAATGACAAGTAATTCCACAAGGCCATTAAGAAATGTGAGCAAGGAGAAAAGAGGAAATGGACAATAAAAAGGATAAACTTCCCATATTTTCCATGGACACCAAAAATAATTTCAGCAATCGAGTATTATAAAGACAAGCAATAGCTATGATAGAACTGTAGTTTGCAACTTGAATTCACCTTCAAAAATCTAGGATGGAACTGAAGAAAGTAGAACTACAGAAGCAAGAGGCAAGAACCTGAATTAGAAAGCACTTGCATCAATGCACCCTTCTGCTACCAGAGTAGAAATGTATTTTCATTGGTTATAGGAGAGTGACATGTGTGGTAACTTAATATTGCTCATTAATATAATGTACACAATATGGAATGGTTTATGGCTTGTGGAGTAATCTCATAAATGAATCTACAGATCTCTGCCCCATATTTCATGTGTTATCAAGAGTACTGGAAAATGGGTAATTGAGAATATATGCCACCAGAAAGGTTTCATTAAACTAATTAAGATAATTAATTTCTTAATTACTGAAGGATATTATTTCTGAACTACAACTCATTGTTATCTTGAATCACATCATTATCATCTTTTAAGGGTAAGTAAATTTGGGTTCATTCTACTACAAAGTCTGCGAGAATAATTTTTTAATAACGAAAGGATTTAGTGTGCATTTATTCAACAATTATTTACTCTATATTTACTATAGGACAAACACTAATGCTGAATATTGGAAATGCAGTAATAAGTCAAAGACCATGGTCTTGCATACTGAAAATAAGTGAAATAAACAAATAATACGTATATTTCAGATGTAGCAAATAATACACACATGCAAAAACATCCACAGATACACCATAAAGAATTTCTAGAAAAATAAGATTTCAGTTGCTTTTCATTTTACCCTCCTCTTTTTATACTACCCTCAAAAGATTCATATTCTGTAAGTCTTAAATAACTTAACTTGATTTTTGAAAAATTAAATCAAAGAAAAATTTGGTAATGATAAATGTCACAATTTTTTCACCTATGATAGTTCTGTTTTGACTAGTGAATAAAATTTAATGGAATGACATAATAAATTAATGACAGCAATTTAATTGCATATTCAATGAAGAAATATTGACAATAATATAGTGCAGTCACTATAATTAATCTTTGCAAAATACTATATTTATAAAGTTTTCTATATAAAAAAATCATAAATTGACATTTAAAATCAGATACGATATATGTATCTGATTGTTAATAACTACCAGATATTAATAATAAACTATTAACAACAGTTAATAACTATTGTTATTAGTCCTTTAGAAAATATGATTATAACCTTTATAATTCTCTTTTAAGAATAAGTCAAATGTAAATCTGAGAGAGCCACAAGTCTTTGCCATTTTTTTTTAATTCCCAAAACTTCTGAACCTATTTCTTTGGTTCGTAACTTCTATCAGAGTTCCTTTTCAGCCATCTCTGGTTCCTCAATTTTCTCAAAATTAGCATGTGCAATAACAGGTAGCAGCTTTGATATATGCATACACACACAAATAACAAATATGCATATATATTTGTATTTTAAATCTTCCTAGCTCTTCAAAATCATTCAAATGTAGTTACGTAGTAAGAGGTATATATAGGTTATATAGTAAGAGGTATACATGAAGATATATATATATATATATATATATTCTTCATCTTTAGCATTCACAGGTACAGTCTAACCTTAAATTATTCACATCATTCACATCGTTACCTTTATAACTTTGAATCTTGCTTTCCTACGGTTCTCTTTTGTGAATGCTTTTTTGCCATCTCACTCTCTTTCTCTCTCTTGCTCTTTAAGCCGATTGACCTCCTATCTGCTCTAACACTTAGGTCAGATGTATCCTTCAAGCATCTTCTATTCTCCATGACCTTATTAGATTACTGCTCTGTGTTAAGTTGCCATTAGTTCTTCTAATTTGTTCTTTCATGTAATCTCAGGGCCTTTTTATGTACTTCACTTTAAGGCTGAAATAAATATAGTATCTTTATTTTGATTTACTTAGTCTTAATCATTCTTGGGGAAGCCAAACTTGAAGTTCTAAGGTTAAGAGAGTCACACACCCAATTTCCTTTTCTGTCTCCACAGAGCACTTTTGAATATTCTTATCACTTCATTTTCAAATTACTTACATTTTTGACACACAATAATTATTCATATTTATAGGGTACATGTTTCAAAACATGTGATGTTTCAATACATGATGCATTGCATAATGATAAAATAAGGAAATTAACATATCCATCATCTCAAATATTTATCTTGTTTTTTAATTAAATCATAGATGTGTACATTAATGCAATCATTGGGTACAATGTCTTGGTTTTATATACAATTTGAAATATTTTCATCAAAGTGGTTAACATAGCTTTCACATCATTTTATTAGTTATTGTGTTAAGACATTTATATTCTACATTTAGTAAGTTTCACATGTACCATAGGTGTGGTCCCACCATTTATTCTCCCTCCACCCATTTTCCTCCCTCCCTTCCCTTGTCTCTCTCCTTCCCCCTTCTTCTTGGGCTATAATTGGGTTATAGCTTTCATATGAAAGCTATTTCATATGAAACCCAATTCATATGAAAGCTATTTCATATGAAACCCAATTCATATGAAAGCTATAGATTGGTTTCATAGTAGGCCTGAGTACATTGGATACTTTTTCTTCCATTCTTGAGATACTTTGCTAAGAAATATATGGTCCAGCTCCATCCATGTAATCATGAAAAAGGTAAAGTCTCCATCTTTCTTTAAGGCTGCATAATATTCCATGGTCTACATAGACCACGATTTATTAATCCATTCGTGGATCGATGGGCACTTGGGCTTCTTCCATGACTTAGGAATTATGAATTGGGCTGCAATAAACATTCTGGTCCAAATATCTTTGTTATAATGTGATTTTTGGTCTTCTGGATATATACCTAGTAGAGGAATTGTAGGATCAAATGGCGGCCTATTTTTATTTTATTTTACTATTATTTTCTTTTACAGGTACTTTCAAGATTTATTCTTTTTTTTTTTAATTAAATCATAGCTGCGTATTGATATGGTCATGGGGCATCATACACTACCTTCAGAGACCATTTGACACATTTTCATCACAATAGTTAACATAGCCTTCCTGGCATTTTCCCAGTTAC
>CAUYPK010109482.1:0-14826 GCA_963574355.1 Loris lydekkerianus
TGGCACTACTGTGAATGGAATAGAGTCCTTAACTTTAGTTTTTTCAGCTTGACTATTGTTGGTATCTATAAAGGCTACTAATTTATGAATGTATATTTTGTAACCTGAGATGCTGCTGTATTCCTTGATCACTTCCAAGAATTTTTTAGTAGAATCCCTAGTGTTTTCCAGATATACAATCATATCATCTGTGAAGAGCGAAAGTTTGATCTCTTCTGACCCTGTATGGATACCCTTGATCGCCTTTTTGTTCCTAATTGCGGTGGCTAAAACTTCCATTACAATGTTAAAGAGCAGTGGAGACAATGGGCAGCCTTGTCTGGTTCCTGATCTGAGTGGAAATGATTTCAATTTAACCCCATTCAATACAATATTGGCTGTGGGTTTGCTATAGATGGCCTCTATCAGTTTAAGAAATGTCTCTTCTATACCATTTTCTTAAGTGTCCTGATCATGAAAGGATCCTGGATATTATCAAAAGCTTTTTCTGCATCAAGAGAATCATATGGTCTTTGTTTTTTAATTTGTTTATGTGCTGATTATACTTATAAATTTAAGTATATTGAACCAGCCTTGAGACCCTGGGATAAAACCGACTTGGTCATGATGTATAATTTGTTTGATGTGTTGCTGGATTCTGTTTGTTAGGATCTTGTTGAAATTTTTGCATCTATATTCATTAGTGACATTGGTCTATAATTTTCTTTTCTTGTTGAGTCTTTTCCTGGCCTAGGGATCAGGGTGATGTTTGTTTCATAGAATGTGTTGTGTAGTCTTCCTTCTTTTTCTATATTTTGGAACAGGTTGAGTAATATGCATACTAGTTCCTCTTTAAAGGTTTGGTAGAATTCTGATGTGAAGTCATCTGGTCCCTGGCTTTTCTTTTTAGGGACATTTTGTATGGTTGATGCTATTTCAGAACTAGATATTGGCCTGTTCAACATTTCCATTTGATTCTGGCTAAGTCTTGGAAGGTGACCTGCTTCCAAGTATAATTTCCTTCATATTTTCATATTTCTGAGAATAGTTTCTTGTAATATTCATTAAGGATTTTTTGAATTTCTGAGGAGTCTGTTGTTATTTCGTCTTTGTCGTTTCTGATTGATGAAATTAGAGTTTGTACTCTTTTTTTTCCTGGTTAGGTTAGCCAAAGGTTTATCTATTTTATTGATCTTTTCAAAGAACCAACTTTTTGATTTATTGATCTGTTGTATAATTCTTTTGTTTTCAATTTCATTTAATTCTGCTCCAATTTTGGTTATTTCTTTTCTTCTACTGGGTTTGGGGTTGGAATGTTCTTCCTTTTCCAGTTGCTTGAGATGTCCCATTAGTTGTTAACTTCCTCTCTTTTCGTTCTCTTGAGGAAGGCTTGCAGTGCTATAAATTTCCCTCTTAGGACTGCCTTTGCGGTACCCCTTTCAGGAATTCCAATGAGTTGGATATTAGCCTTCTTCAAATCATCCCAGAGCACTCTGAGGGAATGATTCATTTTTGCTCTCCATTTCTCTTCCTCTTTGAGAGTTTGGGAGTGTTCAAAGGCTTTGTCTTCAATGTCCAAAATTCTTTCTTCTTCTTACTCCACTCTGTTACTGAGGGATTCTACTGTATCTTTCAGATATTTGAGGGCTGTAAATTCTTGCTTCACTGCATCAAAATCTTTGGCGGTTTTGTCATTAAATTCGTTAAATTCTTCAGACAACTTTTGGATTTCTCCTCAAATTTCTAATTCCAAATTTTCCTCTACTTTATTAATCTTGTTTGTAATCCAAATTCTGAATTCAATTTCTGACATCTTGGCCATCTGTTTATGAATGGGATCATCAGTTACATCTGCCATATCTTTCTTTGGGGGGGGGGGTTGATCTATTCTGGTTATTCATGTTACCAGAGTTTTTCCGCTGATTCCGCCCCATGGTTGTTTTAGACTGTTTGATTTTTCCCCTGGAGCTTTGTTGAGAACCCGTACAGTGCTATGGCCTGAGAAACTGGGGCCCTGTTTGGTGTGGTGGGACCTAGTGGTTCTGTCTTGTTTTCAGCTGGTTTCTGTTCAACCCTAGTGAAACTAGGGTGAAAAGTATAGTTACTTTAGGTTGAAGTCTCAGCTGTGGAGAAATACCAGCAATTAAGTCACCCCTACCCCCCACAGGCAACAATTGGGAAAGGAAAATCAAACCTTCCTACAACCACATACCAGGGCACCACCTGAACAGTCCTTGGGTGATTGGCTCAGTCCAAAAGGTCCAAATCAGTTGTCTCAGTCAGGACCTATCTCAGGTGGGAGCATTTAAAAAGTCTCTGGGAACTGGATCATAGGGGTCTGGTGACTACTCTGATATGGCTTTCTTCAGTGCTGCGTGGAGTCAGGAGGAGCCACCCAGCAAGCAGATCAGTCTTGGAAGGTTGATGCCTCCTTCCCACCTTGCACCTCTGTCACACCCAGTCACTGATAGTCCAGGAAGGATTTGCCCCAGTTGCCTGTAGTGAATAAATACTCCAAGGGTTTTCACCCGCCTGAATCACAAGGAAATCTTTTTCTGCTCAGCCAAGCCACTGCACTCTGCCTCTATCTAGCAGGGGAAGGTGAGGCCTGACAACTTCAGGCACTAGATGGAGGCTTGGGGGTATTCACTCAGTTCCAGCCCCGCCCCTGATTGTTGTTACTGACAGACCAGAACAACTTTGCAGGAATTTGCGTCTGTCCCTGATATATTCCCCTGCAGAAGAGAAGCTGTTTTGAATTCCAAGAACCTGCACTTCAGGCCCTGTCTTTGCTCTTGTAGGTTTGTATTCACAGCACATTTAGCTGTCAATTCTACCCGTTTGCTTTCCTTTGTCTATAGGCTGACGATACCCTGAGAGCCAGGTGCATCGTAGGCTCTGTAAAGTAGTCCTCTGGGTCAGCCCTGCCCTGGGAACTTTCCGGGTCAGTGTTTCTAGTCCCTGTGCTCCACCCAGGCTGGTACTGCCTCAGGCAAACCCTTTACTCACAGGGACTGCATTTCCGTCCCAGATCTGTTCTGCTGGTGGTTGCCACCTGAGTAGATGCCTGGCCTCCTCTGGTTGCCCAGGGAGACAGGGGGTGTGGCTTCAGAATATCCGGGAGTGTGCTATATTGCTGCTAGAAGATGGCTGCTTCTCTGTGCCTCAGGCTCTGGTGTGGTTCCCTCTCAGCTGTCCATCTTCTCCTCACTCCCGTGCCCCAGGTTAGCACTGGCAAGGTGCAGTTCAGGCACTGTCCACACCCCTTGAGAAATCTCCCAAGAATCTGGACTGGTGGGGGACAGGCCTCCTGACCTCAGAGTGAGAGTGGAGGGGAGTGCTGGGAGCTCAGAGTTGCAGGTAGAGAGTATATACAGTTGTATACAGTTTTATGCCTGGCAGGAGAATGCCGTGGCACCCTAGTAGGGGAGGTAGGTCCAGTTTTTAGAGGATCTCTCTTGTGGAGTGTAGTGGGAGGACCTTTGAAGTCTGCTTATTTTTTTGTGGGGCACTCTGAGCCGTTCTCATGGGGGAGGGGACTCCCATCCGCTTGGTGATGGATTTTGTATCTTTTGTTTGTATCCTTGGGGTCGCAGCTCACCTCAGCAGAATTGATGTGCATTCTTCAACCTTTTTTCTTGGTGCAGCTCAAATCCACCATGTTACTTGCTAAATTTCTGTCTTTTAACTCTCCTTCTGGATGGGAGCCTCTGTGGAAAGCTGGTTTCAGTCAGCCATCTTGTCCCCGCCCTGTGAAAACCTTTTTAAAAAGAACTGACAGGTACATACTCAATTCTCCATTAAATGTATTCTCTGAAAATGTGAATGACTCCAAGACAGTATTAAAAGAGACACTTGTCTCCTGCAGGGGCAGTGAAAATTGTGTTGATATTCAGGCCAAGAATTTAATTCAAAAACACTGGCAAAATTGCAAAGGAAACTGATGTATAATTTTGATAGGATTCTTATTTTTAAAAAATCAAACCTTCATAGGGAAGAATGTAAACCCTGAGAATAGGGATGGAGAAATTTGGCCAACAATGCCTGAGAACAGATTATGCTGAATAGTATTCAACTTACAGGGTGAAGTAGTCCCCCCCCCCCAATTCATCCTAAAGGAGAACAGTCTTTTTCTGAATACCATGCAAAGAAATCACATGGGGCAATTATTTTATTATAGAATAATGATGCCTTTTCTCACAAAATATCCCTTCCTGACTTCCTTCATTGCTTCTAGATAGTGGTTAATGTTAGATTTCTGCCTAATCTGAATGGGGTATACACAAAAGAAGAGATCTACCATTTGTGTAGTGTTATCAGAAGCAGTGAGATGTAGGTAAGTTTGTATTTTGAGAGTCTTGAATGGAGGATGTGGGTAAAATATGAGCCTAGATAGGAAAAAAATATTAACATGAGATAAATCTCATGCTGAGCCTCATAATTTAATATCCTTTCAAATAAATCTTGGACCTAATTCTTAAAACCTCTGCTGAGATGATTCTTTACAACTTGAACACAGTAGAACTACAGTAGTAACTAAGTGGAAATGTTGGATTGTGTGTATTTATAGAGTATTGAGGGCTAGGTCCAAAGTCACAGAAATTCAAACACATTTCTTATGTGTGACAAGACACTTACCACTTGATTGTATCCTGAGAAGAGACAAGAAAACCCTGCCTCCACTAAAGGCAATATTTTACAGACACACCATCTTACTTGAGAAGCCCCATGAAAGCTGTTCTCAAAGACCTGGATTGACAAAAGAGATTGTCCATGGAAGTTGAATCAATAGAGATTACAAAATTCTGGTCTCTTAGAGGCTAGGTGACAGCAACTACATGTAACATGCAAGAGCAAGGTATATTAATTACCACTATAGACAGCAACAGTACATTGGTAACTGTTGGTATTTGACCTGCCAGAATCTGTGGAGTTAAATACAAACTATGATGTTCATAAGGCGAGATTAGATGTGTAGTCAATAAAAATACATTTTTACTTGTATGAGCAGAAAAATAAAACCAATAGCTGGTGGACAAAAGGCTCATGTTACTGGCACAGTGAAAAAGTATCAACTCTTGACCAGATCACAGACAGTGAGTTTCAGAACCTATCAATTGATAAGTAGGCTAAAATCTCTTTTAAAATGTCTTGCACTATCACCAAATTATATAAAATAAAAATTCTTTGGATTCTTCCCCAAAGTTGTCTGAAGTCATTTATGAAAATAATAAAAATCAAAAAATAAAGAAAGGAATGCTGAGATATTTTGCTAGAATTAGATTCTAAACTGTCACTTACATCATGGGATGTAAAATGGTATTATGATGAGCTTATGAGAGTTTATGGGATTATGGAATAACAGGATATCTGAGGTATGACAGTTAAGTTTTTAAACAGGTTTTAGAAAAAGTACTACGTACCTCTTTGCTGAATATCACTGCAGTCACCTTTGAAGTACTCCCCTTGGGAAGCTTTGCACTGATGCCAGTACCTAGTTCACCCCTCAAAGCAATTTTAGAATTCTTTTTCTGGAATGACCATCAGAGCAGTTGTCTACAAAGTTATGACAATTAAGTTTGTGAAATTGCCACTGTGTACTCTCATTGGCAGCACTGTACAGACAGCTAGGTAAGGTTTCATAACCTTTATATATCAGTATCTCACAGCTATGTTTGTGTAGATGTGTGGTGGTGTCCTGCTGAGGGGCGTTCATTATTGTTGTTGAGTGTTTTTGTGTGCTGTATGATGACAGTTCTGATGGTCATTCCAGAAAAAGAATTTCAAAATTGCTTTGAAATTTTGATTAGGCACTGGCATCAGCACATAGCTTCCTAAGAGTAGTAGCTTGAAGGTGACCATAAAGAAATTCAGCAATGAGGTATATATTGCTTTTTCTAGGATGAGCTCATAAACTTAACTGTCAGACCTCATAAATGAAGTCCTAACTCAATTCCACCTTACAATGGGTGAAAAGTAATTTTTCTACTCCTTGCAATTAAAATTGAAATAATTATAAACAACTTCTGATTGAGATCACATCTTTGGTTCTTTGATCTATGAAAGAAGATTTATTATTGAAAGAAATGTAAAGTGAAAATCCCTGAACCAACTCCCTCAATTCCCCTTAGTCAAGAGAGTTTGTTAAAAACAATATCACTTTTTTTATTTGTTTTTTTATTATTAAATCATAGCTATATACATTAATGCAATCTTGAGGTACCATACACTGGTTTTATATACCATTTGACATATTTGCATCACATTAGTTAACAAAGCCTTCCTGGCATTTTCTTAGTTATTGTGTTAAGACATTTATATTTTACATTTAGTAAGTTTCACATGTATCCTTGTAAGATGCACTATAGGTGTGATCCCAACAATTCACATTATAATATCACATTTTGGGGGAAAATTGAAGGCATTAGTGCTACATTAAAGGTCTTAAAGATGGAGAAACAATAGGATACCTCACATTTCTCTTTAATTAATTAGTATGATTTCAGCAAAGACAAAATACCTGGTAGTAGAAATCAATGAATTGTAAACATAACCAATTTATAGTACCAATTGACATTGCTTTATATGATATCATGTATTTACTGGAACATTTTACTGCATTCTCTGACATTTATCATGTGGTTATTGATTTGGATTCTTTTTTCAGTTGACATCAATGAAGTAGATCAAAAGTCATTGTCCATTAAAGAAAGATCATAGTATGTATTTGTGGTTTTACTCCCACACCTATGTTAACTCTCCTACTCCCTTTCACAATATAGTCTGCAATAACCATGATGATTTTGTAATTCTGCAGTACATCAAGTTGGTCCACTATTTTGATGCCATCATTTTAGTAAGTAACACTCATGTAACACAGATAGTGCCTAAGTTTAGAAAGTAATCCTACAAATTTTTAGGGCCCTGCCACATTGGTGAAGCTTATGGGGGGGGAGGGGTAATGGTCTTAAACTTACCCTTAAAGGTAAAGGTCCAGGTATTGCACTTTGTACATCTTGTTAAAAAATGGGAACTTTGGCTCTTAGAAGTCCCTGTTCTGGCTTCCTGGATAAGCTAGTCCCAACAACTCATGATTGAAAACCTCTGGTCTTGGACGGTGGCATCCCAACTAAGCAGCACTGCTGACCTCAGATCCAGGCATTAAAAAGGAAATGGAAAATATTGAGAAAGCTCTCCAAATTGTAGGGTACCTGAAGGCATGGTCTTAAAATGGGGGTCTCCCTTGCCCAGACATACAGGCAAAACTGTGTAATGTTTGGAGGATTAAGTTCCACCCGTCACTAACTCTCAGTATATTATCTGAAAAATAACTTCTGTTAGAATATAACAAATAGAATAGTTATATATACACTATTAGTAGATATAGTTCAATAATTCATATTTATTAATTATATAAAAATGTACTAAACTCGTAAACAACTGACCCTGTTTATGCCATGGGTAAATAAAAGAGCCTACTTACAACTGAGATGTCAATAGGGAAGACTTATAAATACAACCTCACTCTATATAAATAGACAAGATAGATGTTTATATGTATATTTACATATATATTACAAAATTACCTGTGTAAGACACATAAAAGTGAAGTTTATTAAGGATGTAAAGGTATCAGGAGTGACTGAGGCTACTTAGGTAGAATGTTTAAGGTTGGTCTCTCTGACAGGAAGACATTTGAACATAATTTTTTAAGAGGTAAATGAAAGAGCAATGTATTCACTATCTATGAGAGGGGAGGACATCAAGGGTGAGTTACGCTGGGTAAGAGTGGTGAGGGTCACATTGATGTTTTTAAAGAACAGTAATGAAGACTTCATAAGGGGGTGGGGTGTGGTTGCTTATACCTTTAATACCCCTCACTCTAGAAGGCCAAGCCTGGTAGATTGCCTAAACTCAGGAGTTTGAGGCCAGCCTGAGCAAGAGCGAGAACCCACCTGTACTAAAAATAGAAAAACTAGCCTGGCATTGTGATGGGCACCCATATTCCCAGCTACTCAGGAGGCTGAGCCCAAGAATTAGAGCTTTCTATGAGCCATGCTGCCATAGCACTCTACCCAGGGCAAAAAAAAAGACTTTGTAGTAGAAATACACTTAGCTGTGAGAGCAGGAGGGTAGAAGGCTGGAGGGATGATAATAGGACATAGGATCTTGGGGCAATTGGGAGGATTATGCATTTTGTGTAAATTTGATGGGCAACAACTAGTGAGAGGGTTTGAGCTAGCCAATATCATGCTCTGATTTAAATTTTTAACTTAATTGCTTTCATTGGTTTTTGAAGAATAGAATGTGATGTTAAACATGGAAACAAGGAAACTTGTGAGAGGCCACTATAGTAGCTTATGAAATACAGTTGTCCAAGTACATCAGAATTAAACATCTTCAGAACATTACACAAGTAAATGGTGTATAATTATTTTCTGATTGTATTTTATATCTATGCAGTAATTACACCGATGTTTCTTAGAAGCTTTTAAATGAAAGCTTATATTAATCTGTAAAATTGCCATGCTTCACTCAGGTGGCAAAAAAAAAAAAAAAAAAAAAAAAAATGAGTATCTAAAAGAAATAACTGGAACACTAATCAATTAGTGTTCATAGCATATTGGGAAGACTAAATCTTGTAAATTACAAATGTTTGACACGACTGACAAAAATGTTATTTCCATCTTAGGATAAATATATGATACATTATAGGGTTTCCAAATTTGTGAAGGCAGCCATCAGCCATATTTCAAAGTATTCTCTACTGAGGAGACTATGACAAAAACATTCCAAAATAAAAACATGATAAAAAATTTTATGTGATGCATAGTTTTTCCTTAAATACTTCCAGAAAAAACACAAAACATGGAGGAAATTAACCTGTCAAAAATAAAGCATATAGATTCTTAATAATATTAATATAATTCTCTCCACTGCGATGATGTATCTCACGATATCCTGCCAGCACTTAATCACTTTTATGGAATTACAATTTGGTTTTTACTAACTATGATTTACTTAGTGTGGGCTGATTTATGCCATTGAGAATTTGTTTAGTTAATAGAACATTTTAATTTATGACAAAAAGCAGCATAAAATTGCTTTGACTATCGCAGTTCCGATATTGACTGACGTTCAAAATTCTAAATGAGACGAAAGTGACGTATAAAAGTATTTTTGTTTCAGCTCTGCTACTGGTAGAATGCATATTTGAAACTAAAACATAAGAAACTAGTAGCTTTTGCACTTGTTTCTCCTAGTTCCTGACTAGATATTGCAGTTCTTTCTGACATATGGTAGTGTCTGGGAAGGCTTTTCAGGGAAGCCTCAGGGGGAAAGAGTGAGATGTTTCATAATGTAGTGTCATCAGTATGCTATTGGCAACAAGCACTGGGTCTCCTTTTATCTGGCTTACATGGTACAGATCCTTGACTCTTAAAGGGTCTGCCTGAGATCAGAAGATTGTAAACCAAATTGGCTCATGTTCTAGCCTGATAATTTCAGAATAAAATGTTTGAGTCAAAAAAGACAGAAAAAAGTACAGCTTAGTCTTCTCCATTAGTGGAGGTTCATTTAGCCTTTGCCATCAAATTATACTAATTTGTATTTAACATTTGACTTATGAATATCTATTTCTATACAAGAAATGTTCGTTCTTATCTTTAAGTATTTCCTTTATGTAGTGTGATCTTTCTTGAAAGAATGTAATAGGATTAGCCTTTCACAGAATCAGATAATTTCAGAATTAAATTAATATGTCTTTTTTCCTCTCCCCCCCCCCCCTTTTTTTTTTTTTGTTTGTTTTGTTTTTTACGGCAGAGTCTCACTCTGTCACCTGGGTCAGAATAGAGTGCAGTGGCATCATCATAGCTCACTGCAACCTGCAACATCTGGGTTCAAGCAAGCTGAGAGAGGGTTCATCCTCTCTCAGTCTCCTGAGTAGCTAGGACTACAGGCATGCATCACTACAGGTGGCTGATTTTTTCTATTTTTGGTAAAGGCAGGGTCTCACTAGTCATGAACTCCTAACCTCAAGCTTTTCTCCAATCTTGGCCTCCCAGAGTGCAAGGATTATTGGTGTGAACTGCCATGTCTGGCCAGTTAACATGTTCTTTTAAGGGTTTGGGCTAGATAGTTGCTATCTTACCCATCAGGTGCCTTCTCACAATAAGGACATGCGCACTAAGTTGATGGCCTCTGTGAATAGTGTTAACTGGACTCTCCTGCTTTCTGTTTTCCTATTGTGTTTAATAAATGGAAAGCACCAACAGAAAGTTGAGGTTGAGTGATAGGAGTGACAACAGAGAGATGTTAAGATCTTTATTTTTCCACCCTCCTGCCTACCTGGTAGCAAGATTGGACTGGCTCTGTTCTTCATCTGTGGCCCACATTCCTGTTGTGTGGTCCTCTCCGTGAAAGAAAGGGACTGGATTTCTGAGTTCTCGCAACTCACATGTTTGACTTCAGGGTAGGAATGGTTCCTCATTGATCTTAGTTACAGGATGTTCTACTGTCTCTTTATGCTTCCCTTAACCATACCATATTTTGCAAAGAATTCATTTATTACACTGTTTTCTATATTTTTCTTTGTGCCATCTGCTTGCTGCCATGTCCTGATAATACAGACATCTAAAGACTTGTTGAATGCTTGAATCCCTGTTATAACACCTCTAACAAATGGTCAACTTGACCATATGGTTGAATGAGTATAGAAACTGAGAATGTATTACTTCCTAAAAGAAACTATTTTCTCTTAATCAACTTCTAACTTAATTTAATGTCTCATTTATAGAAAAATAGCAGTAACTTTTTGTGCAACTATAAATGTTTCTGCATGATTAGAGATTTCTAAGTATAGAAAACTGGAACATGAGTTAAAGTATAAGATTGAAAGTTAAAGAGTAATTAAATAGAGACCTCTGGAAAGATAGATTCATCATCCTCTGTAGTGATCTGTGTACATTCAAAAATTTAAGAAAACCGGAGGCTACTCATTTACATTCTAAAGAGTTGTAAACCAGGGCTTTCCTTCTTTGTACAGATAATATTTGTTTACATGAAGGAGATTAATTTTCTCTTTTACTTAGGAAGTTGGGGAGAGAAGCTATGTGGCAGTTTCTATATAAACTCCAAACTCATAATTTTGGGCATCTTCTGCCTATCCATCTAGTTCTTATTACATTACTCTAAGGAAGAGAATGGACTATAGGAAACCAACACAGTGAGATACTGCTGTAGGTAATAATAATAGTTTGCCTCAGAACATGAATGTTTGCTTCCAGGACAAAATAAGTAAATACGGATTTATCACTGTTTCTCCTTTTTATCTTTGGATTGATTCTATAGAGTTGCAGAAGAGGATACCTTTTTAAAAGGTAACAGTTTTATGTTCTGATCCTGGTACCCTAAATCTTCTTTTGTCTAGTCTTCAAGTGTCATGGATTGACATCTTCTCAATTCTTAGTTGTTCTCTTATAGAAAATCCAGCTCTTTTTGGCCTGTAGTTAAATCATATGTTAAGTCTTGCCAATTAAAAATATATTCCCTTTGCGTTTCTAGCTACTCTATAAAAGAATCACTTCTAGACCAAGCACAGAAGATCAAGGTAATAAAAACACTTATATTGTTTCTGTTATGTATAATCATTGGGGAGAATCAACTCTAACTTATTTGTTTTCCTTTGGATAACTAGACTTGAAATTTATATTTTGAGGGGAAAAATGTGTTTAGCATTGATTGGATTATGTTCTCATTCTTGGTGAAGAAAAAATGAGCCAGCTGGTCACTAATAAATGAAAAAGAGACTTCTATAAAAGAAAATAAGGATATTGTAAAGAAAAATGAGATATAGGTACTAAGAGGAAATAAATAAAAATTGATAGTTTTTTCAAGTCAAGGAAGAAATGTGAGCAACCATATATTAATAAATACAAGGACAGGACAGATGTTTTGGAAAACTAGGTAGTAGTCTGGTAAAAGAGGATAATGAAGGATGATTATGAGATGGAAATAGGTAAACTGAAGTGGAATTGAATTCATTGACGGTTTTGCTGTTCTCTTTGTTTGTTTTGTTTTGTATATTTGCTTCGTGCAGAGTAAATTGGATAATATATTTAAAGTGTTAAACATCCAATCAAGATACCCCCACCTAATTTGTTTGTCAGATAGGTCATTAATGATATAAAGAAATGTAACTAATTTTTGTATGTTGATTGTGTATTCTGCAACTTGGATTCATTTATTAGTTCTAACAGGTGTGTGTATGGGTGTGTTTGTATTTCTGTGTGCAGTCTTCAGAGTTTTTTTTACAGATAAGTTCTTGTCACCTTAAGATATTTTTACCTCTTCTTTTCTGATTTGGATGCCTTTTATTTTTATTGTTTTGTCTTATTGCTCATACTAGTAATTTTAGTACTATATTGAATAGAAGTGGTAAAAGTGGGCATTCTTACTTTGTGCCTGATCTTAGAGGAAAAACTTTTAGTTTATACTAATTGATTATGATATCAGCTGTTGGGTTTTGACAAATGGATTTTATTATATTGAAGAAATTTTCTTAATATTTAAATAATTGAGAATTTTTATCAAGAAGTAATGTTGAGCTTTGTCGAATTATTTCTGCATCTATTGAGATTATCAGGTGGGTTTAATATTTCATTCTTTTAACATTAACATTCTTTATATTTATTTGCATATGTTAACACAAACTTGCACTTACGGGATAAATCTAACTTTTCAAAATGTTTAATCTTTATGATGTATTGTACAATTATTTTTTTTTATTTTTATTTATTTATTTTTTTTGAGACTGTCTCACTATGGCATCCTTGGTAGAATGACAGCAACACCTGCCACAATACCCAACTATTTTTTGGTTGTAGTTGTCATTGCTGTTTAGCAGGCCTGGGCCAGGTTCAAACCTGCCAGCCCTGGTGTATGTGACCCGTACCCTAACCACTGAGCTAAGGGTGTGAGCCCAATTATCTTATGAAAAATTTTTACATTTGTATTTACCAGAGATACTGGCATGTAGGTTTTTTTTTTTTTTTTTTATTGTAGCATCTTTGGCTATGGTATAAGGATGATGCTGGCCTCATGTAATGATACTAGAGGCATTCCCTATATTTATTTCCTCCTATTTTTTTCAAAAAGTATAGTTTCTTTAATATATAACATTCAGGAAAAGATAGTCATATGCAAAAGAAAATAATTAGGTATTTATTTTATGCTATACACAAAAAAGATCAACCCAGCATGGATTTAAAACCTAAACATAGGACTTTAAACTGTAAAATTCCTAGAAAAAATATATGAGAAATGTTTCTTCACATTGAGTTCATTATAACTTTGTGGATAGCAAACTAAAAGGCAAGGCAACAAAAGCAAAAATAATTAAGTTGGACTGCATAAAATTTAAAAGCTTCTCCACAACAAAGAAAACAACCAACAAAATGAAAATACAGTATATGGGTTAGAAGAAAATATATGTGAACCATATTTCTGATAGGAGACTAATGCATCCCAAAATACAAATAACTTAATTAAAACTGAGAAAAGGAGTTGATCCAGCCACCTCCCTGCTAGGTATATAACAAAAGGAACAAAGATCATTTTGCAAAGGACACCTATACATGGACGTCTATAACAGCATAGTTCATAATTGTAAAAATGTGGAAACAACCCAAGTGCCCACCAATACATGAATGGATTAATAAAATGTAGTATGTGCATACTATGAAGTATTACTCAGCCATAAAAATATTCTAATCTAGTATCTTTTGTGACAACATGGATGAAACTGGAAACCACTCTTTTAATCAAAACATTGCAAGAATAGAGAAAAATAAAAGAAGCTCAATACAAAATTAGAATTAATCTATCAACACTTAGTGCACATATGGAAATAAATCTCAATGAAAACTAAAATGAGTGTTGAGGGGATGGGTAAATTCACATCTCTTGAGTGCAGTGTACACTATCTAGATGTAGGACACACTTAATATGACTCAATTTTTTCAAAAACAAAATATATAAACAAACCATGTATACCCACTTCTATTATGATTTTTTTTTAAATGAGCAAAGGAAATTGTAAATATTTGTCTAAAATACAAATGGCCAACAATATATAAAAAGTTACTCGCTATCACTAGTCATCAAGGAAAAACAAATCAAAACCACAATAGATATGACCTGCCACTTGTTAGCATGGTTATTATCAAAAGATAAGAGATAACAAGTCTTGTCAAGGACATGGAAAAATGTGATCACTTGTATATTATTGGTGAAAATGTAAATCGGTATAGCCATTATTGAAAACAATATCAAGATTCCTTCAAAAATTACAAATAAAACTACTATTTTATTGAGCAACTTGTCTGCTTACTATATACACAAAACACCCCCATATTTATTGCATTACTTACAATAGCCAGGATATTCTATAAAGCTAGGCATGTATCAATGGATAAATGCATAAAGAAATTATAGGTTAGTCAGTTCTAAAGTTCTGGAATAGGATCAAGTTTACTTGACTCTTCTCCACAAAAAAAAAAAAAAAAAAAAACAGATAACAAAATCCCAAAACCAGAAATGTTGGTGTGGATATGGAGGAAAGGGCACACTTCTACACTGCTGGTGGGAATGCCCACTAATACGTTCCTTCTGGAAGGATATTTGGAGAATACTTAGAGATCTAAGAATAGACCTGCCATTCAATCCTATAATTCCTCTACTAGGTTTATACCCAGAAGACCAAAAGTCACAATATAACAAAGACATCTGTACCAGAATGTTTATTGCAGCCCAATTCATAATTGCTAAGTCATGGAAGAAGCCCAAGTG
>CAUYPK010109483.1:0-21679 GCA_963574355.1 Loris lydekkerianus
GGTCCTGTCTATACCTCTCGAGAGTTCACCCAAGAATCTGGACTCCTGGGGGTCACGTCTCCAGATCACGAAGTGAGAGTGGAAGGGAGTGCTGGGAGCTGAGTTGCAGGTCGTAACACCAAGCTCATTGAGACCAAATGAACAAATAAACAGATACAAAGGCTACCACGCACACGAGCCCATAGATACAGAAACAGATGGAAACACACAGACATACAGACAACACCCATGACAACAGCAACATAAAATCAACTGCAATAAAAATATTGATAATCGTAAAATAATTGATAGAAAGAAAAAAAGAAAAAAGAAAGAAGTGGTATTAGTAAAAATGTTAAAAGAGAAGAAAGAAGAAATTATAATTAGAAAACATAGAAATAAAAAATATATCTAAATAAAAAGTAATAAAAAAAATTATCAAAAGCTCCTCCAAGAAAATGGTGCGGAAAAAACAGAACAAAACAAGACAAACAAACAAAAAAGACACCATCTACAAAAATATTTTTGGGTGTAGAAATATACCTATATACATCTATATGTCTGCTGTAGGGATCAACTTTTATAAGAATATATTCATATTGTAATATACTTTCTGGACATCAGGTGGCGCTGTGAGTGGTTCCCAAGCTTATACATGATTCACAGTTTATACTGTTACCATGGTAACCACCTTCCATGGCCGATGGCCATTTTGGAATTTCTGTAAAAGTTTGTCGCCTAAGAATTGTGTAACCTCGGCTGTTCTTTTCCAGACAGCACTTGCCACCAACCTTCCCACTCAGTGCAGGTGTCCATGCTTCATAATCTTTCCACTCTGCTCCCAGTTTCTCCTGCAAACTGGCAACTGCAATCGGCTGTAGGGGAGGGTGCTGCTGGGTTTGCACAGTCACTGGAGGGTTTGGGTTTATGGCTTCAGCAGCTGAAGCCTGGTCCATGGCTTTAGCAGCTGCAGCCGGTTCCTATGGTTGGAGCGCTGGGGGACCTTATTCTGAGTTTTATGGTTCAGAGTTTCCCTTTTGGATCGGCACCCTCCAGTTCACTGTGCAGCCTGAACCGCCAGCCCCCTCCAACACCTGGGGGAAAGGCACTGCCCTTTTGGATAGTTCAAAATGTCTGTTTCCCAGGCGTGATCATTTCCCTTCAATTGTCCAACAGGTTGCCCAGCTCCCCATGGTTTTGAGTGGCTCTCCTTTCGGATGCCTCCCTCAGTTCAGGAATAAATATTTGTCAGTTGGGTTTTGTCAGCATTTACTAGCTGCCGTCCTCCGTAGGGGAGGGACCTGCTGGCCAGCATGGCCAAGCAGGGAAGAATCTCTACAACAGAGTTTGTGGTTTTAAATTACCCCTCATATATAGCAATCCACCAGTTCACTGAGCATCTCCAGCTGTCTGTCCACTCCAATATTCCACACACAGGGAAGGTCCAGACCCCCTTTCCTCTCACCTGATGGCTTGGGAGAGGTGGGCTACACATCCGTCCTGTGCGCCATCATACTCCACCTCCCTCTCAAAAAAGTTTCATTAGTGGTATTACATACATTGGATACTTGCTTTTCCATTTTCGTGATATTTTACTAAGAAGAATGCTCCTCAACTCCATCTAGATAAATAAAAAAGTTGTAAAGTCTCCATCTTTTTTGTTGCTGAATAGTAGTACTATATGGTATACATGTCACAGTTTATTAATCCATTCCTGGGTTGGTAGGCACTTGGGATGATTCCATGTCTTGGTGACTGTGAATTGAGCTATAATGAACATTCTAATGCAAATGTCCTTATGGTAAAATGATTTTTTTTTCTTCTGGGATACCTAGTAATGGAATTTGGGGATCAAATAGAAGGTCTACTTTTAGCTCTTCAAGGATTCTCCATACTTCTTTCCATACTAATAATATGAAGCCAATATATAAACAAATATATCCCCACATGAGAGAAAAAATATTAAATTCTAGCTGGGGAAGGGAGAGGAGGGAAAGAGAAAGTGAAGAGGGGAGGAGTGAGGGGGATTGGTGTGCTCTCCTAAAGGGCACAATGTAAGGATATACAGCACATACCCTGGGTGAAGGTATCAGCTACAACTTGAACTTCACCTAGCAAATGCAAACAATGTAATCTAATCACTTGCACCCTTGTATTAATCTGAAATAAAGTTTTATAACAAAAGAAAATCTCAAAAGGATATATACTAAAATATTTAATTTAAATACAATTTTAAAACAAGTAAAACAACAAAATTATGTTGTGTGGGGATTGTTATGGATGTATAAAAGTTCAAAGACATCTAAAGGAGTGGTAAGCCCCTAAGCTAGTTCAGTGGCTAAATCCAGAGTGAGGGAGGCCTACGTGATCTGTGAACTGTACAGAACTGAGGCTTTAGCCATTCTGGTAATATTTTATTTCATAAAATGGATAGTTGGCAAACTGTTATTCATTATAATAATCTCTTTGTTTTTGAGTATATTTGAGCTATTTCATAATAAAAAAAAAAGTTTAGATATGTGGAACTCAAAACAACAAGAGCATTTGCACAATTTTATGGGCTTGCCTGTACCTGTGCCCTGCTTATTTTAAAATGAAGTTGGGGTTTCCTCTCCCCTTTCTAGGCTCAGAGATGCCATGTAAATTCTGAGCATCCTTACTATTTCTCTACGGAATATATGCCTACCTGAGCATATTTTCGGTGGACTCTAGTGAGCACTCAGGCCAACAACTATGAAAGAGAATGTTTTGCTTTTAGTCCTAGGCATAGTGGACAAGAATCTTTACCCTCCTGTGAGAGCTAGCAGGAAAAGGGGCTGAAAAGAGCAGAACAGAGCAAATGGATTCCACTTGGCTCTACAGCAGGCATTATTTTAGATTGACTGTTACTACTCTGGCCTGAAGGAACACCAGGACTTTGGAGCTTTATTTCTGGTATTTGAATAAAACCAATATAATTACTACACACCAGTAGGCAAACCTGAATGATCCTATTATCTCCCCTCACCACTGTGTGATGCACCTGTTATTCTGCAACTGCCAAAGGCAGGGGGTTGTCTTCATAAATCAATGGGGCATTTTTTTGTCTCTTGACATGAGATGTATAAAAAGATGTCAACACAGGGTCTGCTCCTGAAATCTGCCATCCCATTGGCCCTGCTCCTTCTCAGAAAGAGTGTGGTGAGATTACCCAGTCACTAGAAACAAGAGGAGCTGCCACCAGGGTATGGCTAATAAATAAAACTTGGGACACCAATGAGAACAGAACACTTGCGGAGCTGCCAGGCCAGCCTGGGAAGGTGCTGAGAGCAGTCTATGGAGCTTCTGTCCATAGACTGTCAGACCAAACTGACATCCCTTACAAATAAACATCAAGTCCTGCCCTCTGGTTTCCTCAACATCCTAACTTTAATACCGAAAATAGGCCAACCCTACAACATCTTGGCAAAACAGACTCAAGCACAAGGCTTGGGAAAGACACACTTAGCATGGCTGGTTTATCCTTTGGTACTAAGATTTCAGGTGCACTTTCATGGGTGGTGAGGAGGAGCTGCTATCCCAACTTAGATGTACCTTGTAGGATCTGTCTCCTGAGTCTGGCTCAGGAAGGGAATCTGAGGAGATTCCCTTAAGTGCCTATAAGAAACAGCATATTACAGTGAAAAATGCCCAAAGTCAGCATTAATAATTTTTTTTTTTTTTCTCATTTTGTATCTCAGGGCGGCCCTAATCCAAAGGTGAAAATATCAAAAGAGAACATATAACCATCAAACTGAAAGAGAAAGACTTGAGGGAAGACCATCAGGGTTAAAAAAAGAGCTGAGGGCTGGACAGTGCCTGTGGCTCAAAGGAGTAGGGACCTGGCCAGATATCGCAGAGGTGGTGGGTTCAAACCCAGCCCCAGCCAAAACTGTAGAAAAAAAAAAAAAAAAAGAGTCGAGGGCTGACGATCAGACTGAAAGACAGGGACCAGAGGGCTGACCAACGCACTGAAAGAGAAAGAAATCAGGGCTGACCATCACGTGGAAAGAGAAAGCGTTGAGGACTGCCCATCACACTGAATGAAAAAGAAATTGCTGGAGGCTGACCATCTAACTAAATAGAAAGAGCTGGAGGCTGACCATCGCCCTGAAAGAGAAAGAGTTAAGGGCTGACCATAACACTGAAAGAGAAAGAGGTGAAGGATGACCATCACACAGAAAGAGAAAGAGCTGGGGGCAACAATCACACTGAAAGAGAAAAAGCTAGATGCTGACCATCACACTGAAAAAGAAAGTGCTCAGGGCTGCCCATCACACTGAAACAGAAAGAGCTGTTGGGTGACCATCACACTGAAAGAGAAAGAGGTGGAGGCTGAACATCACACTGAAGGAGAAAGAGCTGGAGGCTGACCATCACACTGAAGGAGAAAGAGCTGGAGGCTGACCATCACACTGAAAATGAAAGCGCTGGAGGATGATCATTAAAGTGAACGAGAAAGAGGTGGGGGCTGACCAGCTAATGGAAAGAGAAAGATCTGGAGCCTGAATGTCACATTGAAAGAGAAAGACCTAGAGGCTGACCCTCTTACTGAACAAGAAAGCTGGCGGCTGACCATCACACTGAATGGGAAAGAGTGGGTGGCTGACCATCACAATGAAAGACAAAGAGCTGAGGGTTCACAGTCACACTGAAAGAGAAAGAGCTGGGGGCTGACCATTACATTGAAAGAGAAAGAGCTGAGGGCTAACCATCACTCTGAGAGTGAAAGAACTGAGGTCTGCTCATCTAACTGAAAGAGAAAGAGCTGCTGGCTGACAATCACTCTGAAAGAGAAAGAGCTGAGGGCTAACCATCTAACTGAAAGGGAAAGATCTGGTGGCTGACAATCACACTGAAAAGGAAAGACCTTGGGGCTGACTATCAGACTGAAAGGGAAAGAGCTGGTGGCTGACCACCACACTGAAAGAGAAAGAGATAGGGGCTGACCACCGCACTGAAAAAGAAAGAGCTGAAGGTTAACCACCACACTGAAAGAGAAAGAGCTTGTGGCTGACATAACACTGAAAGAGAAATAGCTATTGCCTGACCATCACACTGAAAGATAAAGAGCTGGGGTGTGACCATCACACTGAAAGAGAAAGTGCTGCTGTCTATCACACTGAAAGACAAATATCTCAGGCTGACCATCACACTGAAAGAGAAAGAACTGAGGGTTGACCATCACACTCAAAGAGAAAGAACTGGAGGCTGAACATGACTCTGAAAGAGAAATAGCTGAAGGCTGACCATCACTCTGAAAGAGAAAGAGATGAGGGCTGACTATCTTACTGAAAGAGAAAGAGCTGGGGGGCTGACCATCTAAATGAAAGAGAAACTGCTGAGGGCTGACAATCACTATGAAAGAGAAAGAGCTGAGGACTGACCATCTAACTGAAAGAGAAAGAGCTGGTGGCTGACCATCCCACTGAAAAGGAAAGAGCTGGGGGCTGCTCATCACACTGAAAAAGAAAGATCTGGAGGCTTAACATCACAGTGAAAGAGAAAGAGCTCGTGGCTGTCCTTTACACTGAAAGAGAAAGAGCTGGTGGCTGACCATCACACTGAAAGATAAAGAGCTGGGTGCTGACCATCACACTGAATGTGAAGGAGCTGGAGGCTGACCATCTAACTGAAAGAGAAAGAGCTGCAGGCTGACAATCACTATGAAAGAGAAAGAGCTGAGGACTGACCATCTAACTGAAAGAGAAAGAGCTGGTGGCTGACCATCACACTGAAAAGGAAAGAGATGGGAGCTGACATCACACTGGAAGAGAAACAGCTGGGGGCTGACCTTCACACTGAAAAAGAAAGAACTGTAGGCTTAACATCACACTGAAAGAGAAAGAACTCGTGGCTGTCCCTCCCACTGAAAGAGAAAGAGCTGGTGGCTGATCATCACACTGAAATATAAAGAGCTGGGGGCTGACCATCACACTGAATGGGAAGGAGCTGGAGGCTGACCATCACACTGAAAGAGAAAGAGCTGGGGGCTGGCCATCACGCTGAAAGAGAAGGACCTTGATGCTGACCATCACACCTAAGGAGAAAGAGCTGGAGGCTGACCATCTGACTGAACCAGAAAGAGCTTGGGGCTCACCATCACACTGAAAGAGATTGAGCTGGGGGTGACCATCACACTGAAAGAGAAAGAGCTGAGGGCTGACCATCACACTGAAAGAGAAAGAGCTGGTGGCTGACCATCACAATGAAAGAAAAAGAGCTGGAGGCTGACCATCATACTGAAAAAGAAAGAGCTGGGGGATGACCATCACACTGAAATAGAAAGAGCTGGAGGCTGCACATAACACTGAAAGAGAAAGAGCTGGGGGCTGACCACCACACTGAAGGAGAAGGAGCTGGAGTTTGACCGTCACACCTAAGGAGAAAGAGCTTGAAGCTGACCATTCTCACTGAAAGAATAAGACCTGGTGGCTGACCATCACACTGAACGGGAAAGTGCTGGGGGTTGACCAGCACACTGATAGAGAAAGGGCTGGATGTTAACCATCACACTCAAAGTAACAGACCTGAGGCCTGCCCGTATAACTGAAAGAGTAAGAGCTGTGGGCTGACCATCTCACTGAAGGAGAACGATCTGGGGGCGACCTTCACACTGCAACAGAAACAGCTGGAGGCTGACCATTACAATGAAGGACACAGAGCTGGAGGCTGACCATCTCACTGAAAGAGAAATAGCTGAGGGCTGACCATCTAACTAAAAGAGAAAGAGCTGAGGGTTGACCATCACTCTGAAAGAGAAAGAGCTGGCGGCAGACCATTTAAATGAAAGAGAAAGATCTAGGGGCTGACCATCACTGAAAGAGAAACACCTGCAGGGTGACCATCTAACTGAAAGAGAATGAGCTGGGGGCTTCCCATCACACTGCAAGAGAAAGAGCTGGAGGCTGACCATCTAACTGAAAGAGAAAGAGCAGGGGGTTGCACATCACCCTGAAAGAGAAAGAGCTGGGGACTGACCATCACACTAAAAGAGAAAGAGCTGGGGGCTGACTATCACACTGAAAGAGAAAGAGCTGGGGACTGACCATCACACTAAAAGAGAAAGAGCTGGAGGCTGACTATCACACTGAAAGAGAAAGAGCTGGTGTGTGACTGTCATGCTGAAAGAGAAGGAGCTCGACGCTGACCATCACACCCAAGGAGAAAGAGCTGGAGGCTGACACTCACACTGAAAGAGATTGAGCTGGGGGTGACCATCACAGTGAAAGAGAAAGAGCTGGGGGCTGGCCATCACAGTGAAAGAGAAGAGATGGTGGTGACCACCACTCTTAAAGAGAAAGATCAGGTGGCTGACCATCACAATGAAAGAGAAAGAGCTGGAGTCTGACCATCATACTGAAAAAGAAAGAGCTGGGGGCGGACCATCACACTGAAATAGAAAGAGCTGGATGCTGCCCGTCACACTGAAAGAGAAAGAGTTGGGAGCTACCATCACACTGAAAGAGAAAGAGCTGGTGGCTGACCATCACACTGAAAGAGAAAGAGCTGGTGGCTGACCATCACACTGAAAGAGAAGGAGCTGGAGGTTGACCATCACATCTAAGGAGAAAGACCTTGAAGCTGACCATTCTCATGGAAAGAATAAGAGCTGGAGGAAACCATCACACTGAAAGAGAAACATCTGGTGGCTGACCATCACACTGAATGGGAAAGTGCTGGGGGTTGACCAGCACACTGATAGAGAAAGGGCTAGTGGCTGACCTTCACAGTGAAAGAGAAGGAGTTGAAGGCTGACCATCACACTTAAGGAGAAAGAACTGGAGAAAGAGACCCTCTAACTGAAAGGGAAAGACCTGGAGGCTGACCATCTAACTCAACCAGAAAGAGCTGGGGGCTGACCATTGCACTGAAAGCAAAAGAGCTTGGGGCTGACCATCACACTGAAAGATAAAGAGCTGGGGGGTGACCATTACATTGAAAGAGAAAGAACTACAGGCTCACCATCACTCTGATAGAGAAAGAGCTCAGGGCAGACCATCTAACTGAAAGAGAAAGAGCAGGGGGTTGCACATCACACTGAAGGAGAAAGCTGATGGCTGACCATCACCTTGAAAGAGAAAGAGCTGGAGGCTAATGATCACCCTGAAAGAGAAAGAGCTGGAAGTTGACCATTTAAATGAAAAGGAAAGAGCTGAGGGCTGACCATCACTCTGGAAGAGAATGGACTGAGCACTGACTGTCTACCTGAAAGAGAATGAGCTGTGAGCTGACCATCTCATTGAAAGATAAAGAGCTGAGGGCGACCATCACACTGAAGGAGAAAACGCTGGTGGCTGACTATCACACTGAAAGAGAAAGAGCTGAGCTTTGACCATCTCACTGAAAGAGAAAGAGCTGGGGGTGACCATCACACTGAAAGAAAAACAGCTGGTGGCTGACCATCACACTAAAGGTGATAGAGTTGGGTCTGACCATGACACTGAAAGAGAAAGAGCTGGGGGCTGACCATCACTCAGAAAGAGAAGGAGCTGGTGGCTGACCATCACGATGAAAGAGTAAGAGCTGGAGGCTGACCATCACACTGAAGGAGAAAGAGCTGGAAGCTGACCATCTAAATGAAAGAGAAATAGCTGAGGGCTGACCATCACTCTGAAAGAGAAAGAAATGAGGGCTGACCATCTAATTGAATGAGAAAGAGCTGAGGGCTGACCATCACTCTGAAAGAGAAAGAGCTGGAGGCCAACCATCACACTGACATAGAAAGAGCTGGTGGCTGACCATCACACTGAAACAGAATGAGCTGAGAGCTTACCATCTAACTTAAAGAGAAAGAGCTAGGGGCTGACCATCACACTGAAGGAGAAAGACCATCACACTGAAGGAGAAAGACCAAGGAGCTGGTGGCTGACCATCACAATGAAAAAGAAAAAGCTGGAGGCTGAACATCATACTGAAAGAGAAAAACGTGGGGGCTGACTAAACGATGATATAGAAAGAGCTGGAGGGTGACCATCACAGTGAAAGAGAAAGAGCTGGGGGCTGACCATCACACTGAAAGAGAAGAGCTGGTGGTGACCATCACTCTGAAAGAGAAAGAGCTAGAAGCTGACCGTCACACTGAAAGCAAAAGTGCTGGTGGCTGACCATCACACTGAAAGAAAGAGAGCTGGTGGCTGACCATCACACTGAAAGAAAGAGAGCTGGTGGCTGACCATCACACTGAAAGAAAGAGAGCTGGTGGCTGACCATCACACTGAAAGAGAAGGAGCTGGAGGTTGATCATCATACCTAAGGAGAAAGAGCTTGAAGCTGACGATTCTTACTGAAAGAGTAAGAGCTGGGGGCTACCATCACACTGAATGGGAAAGTGCTGGGGGCTGACCAGCACACTGATAGAGAAAGGGCTGGATGCTGACCATGACACTGAAAGAAAAAGAGTTGAGGCCTGACTGTCTAACTGAAAGGGAAAGAGCTGCGGGCTGACTATCTCACTGAAAGAGAATGAGGTGGGGGCGATCATCACACTGAAACAGAAAGAACTGGTGGCTGACCATCATATTGAAAGGGAAAGAGCTGGGGGCTGACCATCACACTGAAATAGTAAGAGCTGGTGTCTGACCTTCACAATGAAATAGAAAGAGCTGTAGGCTGACCATCACTCTGAAAGAGAAGGAGCTGGGGGCTGGCCATCACAGTGAAAGAGAAGGAGCTGAAGGCTGACCATCACACCTAAGGGAAAGACCTGGAGGCTGACCATCTAAATCAACCAGAAAGAGCTGGGGGCTGACCATCGCACTGAAAGTGAAAGAGCTCAGGGCTGACCATCACATTGAAAGAGAAAGAGCTAGGGGGTGACCATCACATTGAAAGAGAAAGAGCTGCAGGCTCAACATTACTCTGAAAGAGAAACAGCTGAGGCCTGACCATCTCAATGAAAGAGAAAAAGCAGGGGGTTGCACATCACACTGAAAGAGAAAGAGCTGGGGGCTGACCATCATACTAAAAGAGAAGGAGCTGGGGGCTGACCCTCTAACTGAAAGAGAAAGAGCTGAGGGCTGGCCATCACACTGAAAGAGAAAGAGCTGGAGGTTGACCATTTAAATGAAAGGGAAAGAGCTAAGGGCGGACCATCACTCTGAAAGTAAAAGAGCTGAGCTCTGACCATCTAACTGAAAGAGAACGAGCTGCCAGTTGACCATCTCACTGAAAGAGAAAGAGCTGGGGGAGACCATCACACTTAAAGAAAAACAGCTGGTGGCTACCATCACACTGAAGGGGATAGAGCTTGGGTCTGACCATCACACTGAAAGAGAAAGAGCTGGGGGCTGACCATCACACTGAAGGAGAAAGAAATGAGAGCTGACCATCTAACTTAAAGAGAAAGAGCTAGAGGCTGACCATCACACTGAAAGAGAAACAGCTGGGCTGACCATCACACTGAAAGAGAAAGAGCTGGGCGCTGACTATCACACTGAAAGAGAAAGAGCTGGGGGCTGACCATCCCACTGAAAGAGAAAGAACTGAGGGCTGCAGGAGTGTGACGAGGAGCCCAAGCAGCTCAAGTAAGTGAAACCACTCTGTCTTTTTTTCTCTCTCTCTGTCTGTCTCTCTCTCTCTCTCTCACACACACACACACACACACACACACACACACACACACACACACACACACACATCCCTATTATACAAACACACCTCTTCTCCTCTGTCTCTGTCTCTGTCTCTATCACACACCCTCCTCTGCCCTGGTGGATGGGCACCTGTGCCCTGGCAGCACATTACATAGGTTTGGATGCTGGTTATGCTGCTGATGAGCTTGATGACCTTGGGTAAGTTATTAAACCATTGAGTGCCTCAATATTCTCCTTCCCCAAAAAGAATGATAAGAAATCTGTGATGTGCCTCATCCCTATTGCCAGGAGGAGGAAGTGAGTCTGATCTAGGTACCCAGGGCCCACACAGAAGTCCCGTGTGATGTCAGCATCTGGTCTGCCAAGCAGCGAGGCATCCCAGTCCTCCTCCTCTCCGCCTTGTCCTGCCTCCATCTATAAAGCCAGTGGCTTCTGGCTCTCTGCCTGCCTCTGCTCCAGGCAGGAGAAAGGTTTGGTAGGTCAGAGTGTCAACTACCTCATATCTGCCCCTAGGACTCTAAACAGTTACCCCCATGCCACTGGGGCAGGTTCAAGGCCCCCCTTTCCCCTGTCACCAAGTTTTCCAGCATCTTCTGAGAATCAGAGTGTGAGGGGACATATGGCAGCTCTTGACTGTGGTCAGTGAAGCTGTTCCCAGCCTGCATCTGGGGAGGGCTAGTGAGAATCCATCCTGTGCTCCTGCTGGTATCAGGTGGGGGGGTTGTAGAAATGGCACACGTGTCCGACATTCTATCTCTGCCCTGTAGCCCTGAAGGGGGGGTAGGGCCTTGTCCTCTTTTCTCAGCAACATTGCAAATTTTTGTTAAATGATTAGTACATGCCCATCCCTGTGCTAAACTCATGCATCTATATTACCTCTTTGAAGCCACCCAAGAACCCAGAGGTGGGTACTAAACTACATCCATTTTACAAATGAAGTTCTGTACAGATGGAGGAGCTGAAGTGCCATAGCACGGTCTAACCTCCATGACACCCTCTGTGTTTAGCCTGGGACTTGATTGAGTCTATTCTGCTGGGCTCTCTGGCAGGAGTAGGGGGAATTGAGGGAGGGTGACGGTCTTCTCCTCTTCCCTCCTATTCATCCAACTTGTCTTCCTGCCAGCACATAAAATGCTTAGCAGAGGGCCAAGGATGTAGCAAGCTCTTAATGAATATTAGCTGTTATTATCATATAATATCTGTTGGCTACACTGTATCAGGCCCTGGGAGTGAGCAGAGAACATGACACAATTCCTGTCCTCCAAGTACCTACATCCTAGGGTGGAGAGGGATGGGAGGGGGAAAAGACACCTTAGAGTAAATTGCTAATGGTCTAATATCTAATGGCTATTAAAATAGAATGGCAGAAGGAAAAATACTCCTGGGCTGAGGTCATTCGGGAGACTTTCTGGAGGAGGTGCAGGAAAGGGAAAAGGGTTCAGACAGAAGAGAGTTTGTCTACGACAGAGTATGGGAGAGAGGCAGCATTTCCCTTCTCGGGCCTCCATCTGAGAAACTCAGAAAGACAAGCATTGGAGCAGGGAGGGCCTCACAGGACAGAGCTTGCTGCTTGGTCAGAGTTGTCACTGTGTGCCCAGCAATGACTCAGGACAGCGCCTTGCTTGCTAGGGAGCAGGGCTTTGCAATCAGTCTGCCCAGTTTGAAAATGTGAAATTTATTAGCTGCATTCCATGATGTGGACATACCATAGTTTATATTAGGTTGTTTATCAGTTTTTCACTATTATAAATTATGCAGCAAGGTAGAGTAAGTGGCAATAGGGATAAATATGATGATCAAACAGGCCCGGGTTGGAGTTTCTTCTCTGCCACTTATAGGTTAACTCTTAACCTCATCAAGCTTCAGGGTCATTCTCTATAAAATAAGGAAGACAATGCTACCTACTTCATCCAATTGTTATGAGTCCAGACAGAAATCACAGTTAAGTTAAAAAGATTATATATATCTGTGTGTGTGTGTATATATATGTGTGTATATATATATATCATCTTTTTAACTTAATTGTATATATACATATATACACATACATGTTTATATGTATATGCACACACATATATATTTATTTATTTGACTGCATATTACGTGCATATGATGTGCCATTTTAACGCTGATGATCCTCACAACTGCTATATTAAGAAGATATTGTTTTTGTATTTTTTTTTAGAGACAGAGTCTCACTTTACTGCCTTTGGTAGAGTACTGTGGCATCACAGCTCACAGCAACCTCCAACTCCTGGGTTTAAGTGATTCTCTTGCCTCAGCCTCCCAAGTAGCTGGGACTACAAGTGCCCGCCACAATGCCCAGCTATTTTTTGTTGTTGTTGCAGTTTGGCTAGGGCCGGGTTTGAACCTGCCACCCTTGGTATATGGGACCAGCGACTTACCCACTGAGCCACAGGCACCACCCAAGAAGATATTGTTACTAATATACTCATGTTCAATAAAAATGAGAACTGCAGCAACTGGCCCAAGGTCACTAGCTAGAAGGAGGTCAGTACTGAAGGTGGTTCATCAGGTCCCCGAGCCCACGTTCCTGACCACCCCTCCACTGGTGAACTCAATGAATTCTAGTTGTTACTGATATCGTGATGATGATGCTCTCAGGGGCGTTGTGACAGGGTCCTAGAAGGCTGAGGGCAGCTCTAGTCTACTTTCAGTTTTTTTTTTTTTTTTTTATTAAATCATAGCTGTGTACATTAATGCATTCATGGGGCACCATACACTGGTTTTATATACCATTTGAAATATTTTCATCAAACTGGATGACATAGCCTTCCTGGCATTTTCTAGTTATTGTGTTAAGACATTTATATTCTACATTTAGTATGTTTCACATGCACCCTTGTTAGATGCTCTATAGATGTAATCCCACCAATTACCTTCCCTCCACCCATCCTCCCCCCTCCCTCTCCTCCCTTTCCCCTTTCCCCATATTCTTGGGCTATAATTGGGTTATAACTTTCATATGAAAGCTATAAATTAGTTTCAAAGTAGGGCTGAGTACATTGGATACTTTTCCTTCCATTCTTGAGATACTTTGCTAAGAAGAATATGTTCCAGCTCCATCCATGTAAACATGAAAGACGTAAAGTCTCCATCTTTCTACCAGGAGCTTTAAAAACTGAAAGTAGATCTCAAAGAAAAATGGAGATCTACTTTTAGTTTTTAAAGCTCCTGTTAGAAATAAGGAAATGCCAAAACGAGGTTTTAAAAATGTTGTGTACTTTAAGTGTTTATAGTTAACAATTTCACACTAGTAAATATTTATTAAAAAATATAAAAATGCAGCACCTTCGGGAACAATAGAAACAAAAGGTGAGTCCAGGCTGAGTTTCCCTGGAGGCTGCTGGGGGAATCCTGCCTCCCCGCACCCAGCCTGGGATCTCAACTGGAGGCCAGTGTCCTTAAAGCCAGGCGTTGGGGTGGGGAGTAGGAAGCTGGCCTGAGAGCCCTGGGTGGTGGCCAGCCTGGGGTTGTCCGTCCTCTGTGAGGCTAGTCTGGGGGAAAGAACATAACAGTGACTGGCAAGGACTTGGCAGGCAAAGTAAATGCTGAACACCGTAGTGTGAATATTAATATTTTAAGGTCCTAGAAATAACAACATCCATTAATTTACATAAATGTATCTAGCTATTGTTTTATATAACAAGCAGATCTTCAAAGTTTTTCAGCAGGTGCCATCCTACTTGTTCTTCGATCCCAGTGCTAAAATCACTAGCCCCTCCCTCTTTCCAAATTAGGGTAGAGAATAGAATTCTGGGATTACTTGTTAGATAAATCCTGTATGCCAAGTCCCATGCTTGGTGGGACATTGGTGGCATTAGCAATGGCAGTGACATTTACAACAGCCATTTATTGAGCATGTACTCTGCATCAGCGCAAGCTTAGTGCTCTCCATACATCATTTTTATTTCTTTTGCATAACAACCCCAGGGGGTCAGCTCATTACTATCATCACCATTTCCTCTGTCATTTTATTTATTTATTTTTATTATTATCATTTTACAGATGAGGAAATTGAGGCTCAAAGAACAGGTCTATCAGATTCTAAGTCTGTTGGTTCACTGTTGGGAATCCGCTCCTATTGAAAGATCCACATTGAAATGACAGACCAAACTGTCCCTTTATAATTATGTTTTGTCACCTGTAAAATGTGAGAATTGGAGTAGGTTGTTTCCAAGGTCCCTCCAAAATGCGAACTTCTGCTCTATTAGAGAAGTAGGCACTTCATATGAAGTAGGTGTTTGTTTTTTAAATTATACTTTCTATGTCATTTAAATTATACTTCTGTTTTTCTAACTTTATATTAAATTTATAACTTATATAGAGGAAAATGTGTATATCTTGATGAAGGAACAGAATGAAGATCCACATGTGACCAGAAACTAGAGCAGAACCATAGACTTCTATTTCAATTTTAAAGACAATTTTAATTTTCCATTAATTAATCCATTAATTTTATTAACATTCTCTGAGCATCTATAAAAAATTATGGAGTGTCAAGAGAATTGAGAAGACAAACCACAGACTGAGAGGAAATTTTTATAAAAGACGTTTCTATTAATAAGATTTGATAAAACTCACATACCCCTTTTAGTTCTAGATCCTCCATAATAAAAATTATACTTAGGAACTTAAATCATTCCACAGAGTATTTTATCTTTCTCAAACTGAATCCTCTTTATATTTAATTCCCCCCTGTGAATGTGTCAAGAAAAGTTAATCAGATTATAATCATGTAAGACCTTTCTGCAATTGTTCATAGCACGTGGAGCACAGGCAGACTCCAAACAAAATTGTGATGGGAGCAAAAACGCATGGTTGCCCCACAGCCTACCTTTCCTCTCTCTCTCTTCTCCTACCACTGCTGTCTCTTGGGAGCCTAGAGCCTCCTCCTCTTCCCTTCTCTGCTAGAAACACCTGCAGTCAGGAAAGACTCTGTAGTTCCGCCTGTCCACAGGGAATGCGTACAGCCTCCTTAGGTGCCCCTCAGGAACTTGGACCCAGCTCCTTAATGGCACCAGTGGTGTAAGGCATCTGTTTCCATGTCCAGCTCCTTAACTGGGTTCTCCTTTACTAGAACCATATCTCACTCCAAGCACACAGTCAGTTAATAATTTCAAATCAAGTCATCTTGCCTGACAGTGGCCATTGCTAGTGAGGACAGCCTTGTCAGCTTTCTGTGAGGTCCCTTTGATCTTCCTTATTCATGGATTCTGTGTTTTCAGATTTACCTGCGGGTATTCACTAAAATTAATTGTAATCCCCCAATCAATATTCATAGGGTTTCCTGATGTGAATTTGGGTCACCCCACGCCCACCTGCCTTGCTGAGGCAAACCAGGCCACTGCCTTCTTGTTTCAGTCCACTGTGCAGTAACCAAGTGTCCCTTATGCAGCCTACTGAGTACCATGCTTTTTGCATTTTTGTGCTTTTTGTTGGGCTCTCAACTGTAGTCCGAAAGTGCTATCTATTCCGCAGAGAAAGAAGTCTTACCAGGCCTTACAGAGAAAACATGCACATTAGCTAAGTTTTGTTTGGTCATGAATTCTAGCACTAATGGACATGAGTTTATAGTTAAAGAATCAATAATATGTATTAAAATTAGGGTATCTTAAGGCTTAACACCCGCAGCACAGTGGTTAGGGTGCCAGCCACATACAGTGAGCCTGGAGGGTTCCAACTGGCCTGGATCAGCTAAACAACAATGACAATTGCAACAAAAAATAGCCGGGCACTGTGGTGGGTGCCTGTAGTCCCAGCTACTTGGGAGGCTGAGGCAAAAGAATCACTTAAGCCCACGAGTTTGAGGTTGCTGTGAGCTGTGATGCCACTGCACTCTACTGAGGGTGACATAGACTCTGTCTCAAAAAATAAAATAATAAAATAAAATTAGGGTATCTTTAAACAGAAACACACATAAAATGAAGTTACATATTGAGTGGTTGAACAAAACGTTGTGACTCAGAGGCTCAAAAGTCTCTAATCTTGCATCAGCCCTAGGGTAGATAAGTTAGTACTTACTCAGTGTTTATAGTGACTTTAAAGGATATAATTACCATGAATGATGAGAAGCAATTGTATTTGTGCTTTTGTGTGGGAAAAAGACCTGAATCTCCTTACAGGATTCTCTGATTGTTTTGAACAAATGAGTTTATTCAGTCAACAGTCAAAGTGGAGGGATGGCCAGTCTCTGTGTCCCTGAAATCACTCTCCTCCCCGAATCCACACAGTTTAAAATACTGTACACAATTGTCCCAGAGAAGTAAAAACAGCACCCAGTTGTCCTCTTACTTTCTAGCCAATTATTTTATTGTGGGGACTCTTAAGTAAAACCAAAAGCCAATCATTTTCAGCACTTTATCTCTATTAGAAACATCATCAATGGGCCAAGTTTAGTGGCTCATGCCTGTAATCCTAGCACTCTGGGAGGCCAAGGCGGAAGGATTCCTTGAGTTCAGGAGTTTGAGACCAGGCTGAGCAAGAGCGAGACCCCAGTCTTGACTAAAAATTGGAAAAATTAGCTGGGCACTGTAGTGGACACCTATAGTCCCAGCTACTTTGGAGGCTGAGGCAGGAGGATCACTTGCACCTAGGAGTTTGAGGTTGTTGTGAGCTAGGCTGACAGCCTGGCACTCTACCTTGGGCAACAGAGTGAGATTCTGCCTTAAAAGAAAAAGATAAATAAAAATAAAAGACATCATTAATGAGTAATTATTTTTTAAAACAACTTATTACTAGAAAAGCAAAATAAGTTTTTACCTAACCCTCAGTTCTGCAATACTCTGAATTCTGATTCTTTTATCAAAGATTAAAATACAGATTAGATATTAAAATGTAAATTGTACTAAAGCTCCATAAAATTCATTAGAAGATTAATATTGAGCAAAATAGCACTTTACTACTCAGGAATGCAAATAAAAAGGCATCAAAATTTGCTATTTATAACTTGAATCTAGGATCTATTAATTATGTGTGCATTTTTCCTAAAGAACAAAATTAATGAAGAAAATAACCTTAAAAACAAAGAGTAAAAATTACAGATGCAGCTCTTGCAATAATTCAACCCAATTATTAAGTGGTATCTTGGTTTACTGTGGCTACTGCAACAAATTAGACAACTTGGCTACTTAAAACAACACAATTTTATTCCCTTACAGGTCTGGAGCCTAGAAGCCCCAAATCCATTTTGATGGGTCCAAGTCAAGATGTCAGCAGGGCCACATTCCTCCAGAGGATCTAGGGGAGAAATCATTCCTTGTTTCTCCTCGTGGCTGATGGCATTCCTTGGCTTGTGGCCTCATCAGTCTGTGGTCAGGTCACTTTCTCTTCTTCTGAGTGTAAGTTTCTCTCTTTTTCCCCCTTAGAGGAAATAGAGGTAACAGATATATGTCATTGCATTTAGGGCCCATCTGGATAATCCTGGTTAATCACTCCATCTCAGGATATTTAACTTAATTATTAATACTTTTACAATATCTCTTGCCATATCAAGTAGCATTTACAGGTTTCAGTGATTAGGACAGGCATATCTTTGGGGGGGTGGCCATTATTCAGCCCACCACAAATAGTAAAATGAATATTAATTATATCTGTACACTTAGTGACCTAGAATAATGAAAAACAAGAACACCCCCCTTTTTGTCCCTAAGCCCCCCATACTTTACATTGATTCTGATTGCTTTAAAATAACAATGGTGACCAGAGCTAACATCTACTGAGCACCTGCCACATGCCCACTCCCAGCTACTCTATGAGCTAAGACCATCATATTTCCTTATTGTGCAGATCTGGATACTGAAGAAGCTAAATTCATGTTAAGGGAGCGGCAGAACCAATACATCAAATTGGTGGCATCCAGCCCCAGCAGCCCTGCTTATGGTTCACTAGAGGTGTGCCCTGGCTCTGTGGAAAAGAACATCTCTTGGGCAAGAGTGGGTGCCACTGCCATAGGCAAGCAGTAGACACTGCCAACTACAAAACTAGTGTATGAACTCCAGCTTCGTGAGTTCCACCTTACCCTAAGATATAAAAAGGAGAGTGGCAATCTCCTTTTAAGTTGCTAATGATGGCACAGGTACTTAGGAGATCATCTTAAGTTTTGTTTTCTTTCTTTCTTTCTTTTTTTTTTTTTTTTTGAGACAGAATCTCACTCTGCCACCCTGGGTAGTGTGCTATGGCATCATAACTCACAGCAACCTCCAACTCGTGGGCTCACGAGATCCACAAAGCCTGGCTAATTTTTCTATTTTTATAGAAATATTATATTTTTCTATAAATTTTATATATTTATTTTTAACAGAGACCAGGCCTTGCTCTTGGTCAGGCTGGTCTCGGACCCCTGAGCTCAAGCAATCCACCTGCCTTAGCCTCCCAGAATGCTAGGATTACAGTCATGAGCCACCGCACCCAGACCATTTCAAGTTTATATGAAAATTCAAGCAAATCTTCCCTTTCTGCAGGTGAATGAAGCAGATCTACCACACTACCTCCCTTGAATTTTAGGAGTTTCTGTGAACAGGGTTGCAGGAGCTGCAGATTCTTTTACACAGTGTTTTAGCAGCACAGGAGCAGGACAGGCCTATTAAATGTCTGTCACTGAGATGCCCAGTGATATAAGCCAGATCCACTGCTGACGTGTATTAAATGGGCTGTAAAATAATTTTTCTGAGCCAAGCGGGCCACTTGCTATCCTGGAACCCACTATCTCTATGCCTGTACGCACACTGCTCTTCTTGTCTCAATGTCCAGCCCCCTTCCAACCAGCTGCCACCACATGTCGCACACCTAACACATGTAAGGTATTGGGCTAGGTGCTGCCCACTGAAGGACAGCTAAGAAGAGTTCCCTCAGCAGTAGAATCCAGAGATAAGTGATGGAAAAAGAGAAGTAGATGGTATATTTCAGTACCTCTAAAGTGGTAAGTGTTATTCATCCATCTGATCATTCATTCATTCAACAAATATTTTTTGGTCATTTACTGTGTGCCAGGCACTAAAGGAAGTAAAATAATGAAAACAAAAAGACACCTAGCCCAGATGAAAGAGAAGGTAGCTAATGCTTCACTTAACCTGAAACTTAGATAGGAATTATCTAGACCCAGTAAGAGGAGGATTTTCTAGGCAGAATAGTTCTAGGCTCTGGTGGAATCCAGTAAGAGCTGCGACAGATAAGTCTGAGTAGGGAGTTAGGGCCAGAACTTGGAGGTGTTTAAAGGCTGGGTAAAGAATTCCAGATTTGGTGAATCTTGAAATACTTTTTTTTTTTATAAGAAAAAGTTAATTATTATCACAAGAAGCATCCAGACTTTGTACACTACATATCAAGAGAAGTTTCAAAAGCGTACTCTGCATCTTCTATTGCCAGTTCACAGGGAAAGAGTTACTGCCTTTAAAAATTTTTTAAAAATCAGTGTGAATGTATCGATGGGGATTTGCTGGTTGTGATATTGTATTATAGTTATACAAGGTGTTACCTTTGGGGGAAATTAGGTGAAGGTTATTATTTCTTACAACTGTATGTGAATGTATAATTATCTCAAAATTAAAGTGTTGTTTTTTAAAATGTATACACAAAAAAGTAAAGTCAGAGAGATTTACACAGGAGGGGAAATACTGACATCATAATATGACAAAGTGAAGCCTGCTGGCAGCTTCTGAAAACCAAAGGTGTGACTAGGACTCAGTGTGGCCTGTAATCTGCATTTCATTGCAAAGGAGCTGATAATGCCCAGGACACTAATATAGGAAGGAGAAACGGAACAGCTCAGATGGCAGTGGAGTCTATTAAAATAAAATTGTGTAATTAAGGGTGAGGGTGGCTGCTGGACTGCAGCTCAGAGGTGGGTTGAGATTTGCCTAACTCCCAGATTACTAATAACATTATGTTCTTCCACTGGCTATTATGGGATGTAGTTCCAGCCAATGGATTTGTGGTCTACAGATCTACTAGTGTTGTTTCTAGCCATGCTCCTCAAATACGTACACATGATAAATACGGCATGGTAGAATAAACACAAATACGGAATAAGGAATGTCCTAATATTCAATTCATAAGACAAATTATCACAGACAATTTAGAGTTTAAGAGCTCTGGAAAGGTTTTTAATGATGGAAGGAACGTGGAAAACCCCCTCTGGCAGGAGTACAGACAACATACTGGATGGGGTGAGGAGTGGAGAGACATGGATTACATAATTTGTAAAATTTACTATTAACCATAAATTCTCAGTAGAGCTTGGCCTCTAATCTGTTAGGGTCAAATTTGGCTGCCAAACAAAAATCTCAAAATAAGAAATTTAAACAGGACAGATATTTATTTCTCTCTTCTAAAAGGAAGTCCAGAGATAGTAATTTAGGTATGATATGGCAGCTCCAGAGTCATCAGAGACTCAGGCTCTGCCTATCTTCCTCACTTGGAAGTACATAATTCCATCCATAAAGTGACCTCATTGGTTCAATATGGTTGCCAGGACTCTGCCATCATGTCCACATTCCAGGTAGCAGAAAAGCAAAGAGGAGGACAAAAGAGAGAAAGCCACGTCAGTAACTCTAAAAAAGCCTTCCCAGAACTCCTATCATTGTTGTTTATACCTCCCTGGCCAAAACATACATCCACACCAACTGACAGGGAAGACAGGGAAATAGAATATTCTAGCTGGGTGTCTTGTAACTCCCACCCCTAAATCTGGAATGGATAGTTGATGAGTAATTAGCAGTCTCCATCACAACCATCAATCTAGTGAGGCACAGAAAAGATGAAAACATCCTAGTCCTCCAGGGTGTAATTCAGTGTTTTCCAACCTTTTTTTTTTTTTTTTTAAAAAGACAAGAGTCTCAAGGTGTCGCCCTGGGTAGAGTGCGATAGTGTCATAGCTCACAGCCACCTCAAAGTCTTGGTCGTAAGAGGTTCTCTTGCCTCAGCCTCCCAAGTAGCTGGGACGATAGGTGCCCGCCACAATGACCCACTATGTTTTGGTTGTAGTTGTCATTGTTGTTTGGCAGGCCCAGGCTGGATTCGAACCTGCCAACTCCAGTGTATGTGGCTAGCACTCTAGCCATTGAGCT